>PNEQ01081323.1:8366-109218 GCA_003012365.1 Medauroidea extradentata | reverse complement strand
GAAGGACCCACAGCACACGACCGCCCCGCGACACCGAAACATCCATCACCACACCCCCCACCTACCTACAACCTAACACAAGGCCATCGGCCTACACACACTACCGGGACACTGTCCGCAATGGAATTCACTAGCACTGCAGTGGCAATAAACTCTGCAGGCTACCAGGAACAGTGAACTAAAAAAACTCTACCTGAGACACTGTGTGAGAACACTCTAGATTTCCACAATTCTAAATTCAAAGCAATGACTTCCCAATAACTGAATACTCTTTAAAATTACAAACCAAAATAACTTTACCACCTATTTTGAATATGGATGAGAAGAAAAAAACCAAAAAAACAAAAGCCCGAAAATTTGCGTCGTGACAATATTAACAGTAACTTATTTATCTCCTCATTAAATTCTACTGCTGACTCTTCAATCACGTAAATCTCATCAAACGAATGTCTTATCAGAATATCATGATCCATCAAATTTCTTATGTATCCTATGGGAACATTTCTCTTTGTAATCTAACTAAGTCGCCCCATTAAGTCTTCAGTAACTCTGTGTAATTCATTGACAGGAAGTTCTAGCACAATCATCCACTTGCCTTCAGTTAACAGTACATTATTCACCTATAATAATATCATGCCAGCTCCTACGGTGTGATCTGCAATGCAAACAGCATTCCTACTCGATCAGCTATCTTTTATATACAGCATTTTCACAATAATAACCCTACAACAGATCTCAACAATTTAATTTCATCATTATCTACAGTTCATCTGTTTAACTATCTCTCATGTGCAACAAAATTCAACTAATTATTTTCATCAATATGCACCACTTTTTCTCCTCGAGACTAGTTTCCTATTCTTGAGCGCAATCTGTATTTACTTCTATTTTCTCCGAAGATTTCGCTTACCTTATTTCTGGGATACCTAGAGGGCTCCCAAATACTTGTATCGCCTATATTACCATCATTGTCCGAGTCTAGACTCTCATGACTATCTCTTTCTATAAGTATCTCTTTAACCTCACCTATCTCTCTATCCTCTATAGTTTCATTAACATCTACTGTCATTGGGTGTGATAAAGGGCCGATATCACTTTCATTTTCTCTACTGTTTTTCCCACTCGACTTACTTGAGTCTGTTTTGCTGTACTCTTTATTACCACTATCTCTATTACACACCTTACTCTTAGGCTTCTAAATATCATTATTCTTGACACGTGTCTTTTTAACCTCAAGACTATTTTCAACATCTTTTGCTAGCTTTAACCTGTCAGTGTACAAAAATTTTTCTTTTATCTAACATTAATATATAAGTAATGTTACTTAATTTCCTCAACACCTTGAATAGTCCGGACCCATATTTATGAAGCTTTGATATTACACTCTTCTTAACACTGAGTATGCAATTACATGTAATCATTTTCTTTTATCAAAGGGAAGTGAGACTTTTTATCATAGTTTTTCCTCTGTTTTTCAGCAGATATGTTATTTCTTTCTCTCGCAACTCGATATGCTTCTCTTAATTTCTTATACAATATTATGACATGGTCTCTTACAGTGACATCCCCCTCTGCAACGTCTGGCTGACTACTTAAGTCATTAAGAGGAGGCAGTCTAGTTTCTTTACCATATAACAAATAATGCAGACTAAATCCTGTATAACTGTGGGGTACCGTCCTATACGCGTGTACAACGTACGGTAAATATTCTTCCCAATCACTACCATACTCATTTACAAAGTGGGAAATCATGTCGGCTAACATCCTGTGTAACCGCTCAACATGACCATTACATTGTGGTCGAAAAGGTGTGGTTTGCAATTTTCTAATTCTCAACAACTTACAAGTCTCTAACATTAACCTCGAGACAAAATTACGTCCCTGATCCGTCAACATGCTTTCGGGACATCCATGCTTCAAAACAATCTGCTGTATGAAATGTTTCGCGACTGTCTCGGCAGTCTGATCATGAATGGGTATCGCTTCACAATAGCGTGTAAAATAATCCATGAACGTCAAAACATATTTATTTCCTGATTTTCCATTTTTCGGTAAGGGTCCTAAAATATCCAGTGATGCAAGCTGGAAAGGCTCTGTTACTTTTGGCAGTGTACCTAGCGATGCCCTCATAGACTTACTACTTTTACGCGTATTGCAGTCTCTACATTTACTTATAAATTCATCTATAGCCTTTCATAAGTTTGGCCACCAATATAAATTCTGTAATAGACGCTGTGTTCGCTTAGTTCCCTGATGTGCCGAAAATAGTGTAGCGTGGTGATGGTTAATCACATCGCTAACTATTTAGGAACAACAATAATAATCTTATCATCCTTTCACTTACATAAAACACCCTTTGTATCTAGGAAAAATTCTTTCTGATCTTCATCCTTTAATATCTCCTGACATACTCTATCATTATTTTGAGCTTCTATTATAACCTGCGTAGAAATAACCGTATTGGCTGCATTCACCATTCATGATAGGCAATCTGCATTCAAATGCTTTTTGCCTTGTTTGTGGATCACTTCATAATCAAATTCTGACAATTTAAGAGCCCACCTCGTCAATCTCGAGCTCGGGTCTTTTAAATTTAACAACCATCTTAACACAGAATGGTCTGTAACCACAGTGAATCTTCTACCACATAAATAAGCTCTAAAGTAATTAACTGCAAACATCAATGCACAGAGCTCACGTTCAGTTGTACTGTAATTTCTTTCAGCCGTATTTGTCTACTCGCATAAACGATTGGTCTCTCTTGCCCGTTTTGTAACTGGGATAATAAGGCTCCTATTGCTTAACCACTGACATCAGTGCTGACATTGAAAGGTACTGAAAAATCTGGATAAGCCAAAATTTTATATGACATAAGTTCATCTCTTAAAGTACACAATGCAATTTCTTGTTCACCCCAGTGGAATGGTTCATCTTTCTTCGATAACTTTGTTTAAGGTCGCGCTATCTCTTCAAAATTAGTCACAAATTTTCGATAGTATGAAAACAATCCTACAATTGAAGAAACTTGAGTAATATGTCTCGGTCTGGGAAGCTCTTTAAAGGGGCACACAAAACAAATTTCGATTTCTGGGTTTTTATTGTTAATGAAAGAGAAAAAAATTACTAAGCGAATGCAACAAACCCGGCTTAAATACGCTGCGCCAAACCATAGTTAGGCAATGAGGAAGATAAATATGAAGCGCGCTGTAACGTCATCTCGCTCATAGCAGTCTGCTCTGTGCTCTTGTCTGCACGTGCTTGGGGACAAGGCGATAGTGTCAAGCAGATGGCGCCTTCCTGCTTATTGTTACGGTACGCTAAAGCATTAATAGTGCCTTACATGTTTACATTATTACCTCATGTCAAGTTATAGTGTATGTCATTTAACTTAATATGAGTAAAAACACTCTTGAACCATTTCGGTTTGAGCTGCAGCGGGAAGGCTGGCCTGACCTCGCGAGCCAAGACGAAAGTGACATGAGTGAAGTAAATACTGTTGGTAGGGCACAAAATTGTTCATGGTGCTCGTGTGGTAAATGTGATACAATCAACGCAGATGAAGATAGCATGTGTTGTTTTAAAATAGAAAATGTGAGGAATGTTAAAACCCCAGTGTTTCACTGCGTAACAGAAAATACTTCTTTTAATAATCTGATAATAGATAGGGAAGTTTTAACAATGACTCGCCATAATTTAGGCATAAAAACAAAAAGCCGCATTAAAAAGCGACAGCTGACAGCCGAAAATCCTACAAATAAAATGTGGAGATATATTGCCTACAAACAATTCACCTCCTGGATAAACTCATGGACAGCTGTTGGACAACACAACATGGTGGTTATTCCTTCGTGTGCTGTTAACAGAATCAGGCTAACATTTCCAGAATCTAATGGAATATACACAGGTTTTAAAAATGACAGTGGTCGATGGCCTAATTAGGCCCTTTACATTTTTTTATAGCAACAATCACATTTTTCTTTTATGTACTAGGCCTATTATACTCTCTACAGTGTTACATATTTTTTTTTTACGAATACACAAGCTGTAAGCAAGTTCAGCAATTTGAATAAAACATACCTGCTTACTGAGAAGCATGTTGAAAGCGTTAGAAGCGTTTAAACTTCCAGGCGTCGATAGATGGATAAGGTACTAGAGTGATGTTTTCTGGCAGCGACAGGTCAACCGTTTCTCCAAGCTCCTCTTCTGGTAAGTTCGAATCTCTCAAACACCCAAGTATTCGCTTCATAATTTCTTCTTTCCACCCATCACTGGAATGTGCATACTTGTTTTTAAGAACCCAGCCACCAGATGTCTTTGAATACTGACTTCTACATAAGACTCTCTGTTTGTTTACGTTCCAGTTGTAGTCCAATATAGCTAGAATTGATCGCCTATGCAAACTGCAGAAAGAGAAGTGAACTCTTTTTGGCGCATATTTCAAACGAACGTTTTGGTAACTTTCCAAATTATCAGTGTGTACATAATGTTTAACATGCTTTAAGTCCTTCAAGAATGATTTATCTAATATAATTTTCTTTAAGGCATAATTAGCCTCAGATGAACCGCTGAGTTCACAGTATTTTTTTACACTTCCTTTGTACCATTCGTGCTGATTTTTTGTATGGTATAGATGAGAGACAAATTTTTTAATTGACAGTTCGGTGTCTCTGCCGCATGACTGAGCCGCCCACCAGAGATGGTCGTTTATACTTGCTTTCCAAGCATGGATTTCAGGATACTGGTGTTCAATGTTTTTAATTTTTTTCATTAATGTTTTAGACATGTGCCATACATCAAATTCATGCTCGATGATAGGATGTTGTGTTCTCTTGTAATGGTGAACTCCAACATGTCTGTCACTCAAAAAAAGTTTTACGTTGCATTTTTCTTTCTCAATTATTTTTGAAATTAATTTTCCTTAAGCAATTTTTCTAGATCACCTTTCATCACACCTTTTTGCAAAAGCTGAAAATCAACAATAACCCCTCTATGCAAATCCATCAAAGAGTATACTAGATATTTTGCGCAAAACCTCGGAGAGTCGTACTGTCCGTCGCCTGCTAACCAAATATTTTAATTTTTTTTAGTTCTTGGATGTTTGTATCTCTCTCGTTTTTCCACTTGAAATTTAAAACATAACTAATAATACAGTTGATAATCTTATCGTATGTTGTTCTAGAAAACATGGTAATATCCATAAAGCCACAAAATGATTTAAAAGATTTGAATAAAATTCCTGATAAATACAGCGAAGAAGCTATCTCAACATTCCCCTCCGGTCTTTTACCAATAACAGGATAAGAATATAATGAAAATATGTTTTCACAGACACATACAGTTTTTATACAAATCATAGCCCCCTTACAATAATAAGAAATGTTTTGTATTTTATTTATACAGTTCCTGCATGTGTTAAACAAGGCCGGTAAACAAGTCCACGCAACAATGAAATTTTTTCCTGGTGTTTTTTCTGCTTTTCTCCTTCATCTGTGTCATCTTTTTTACTTTCAGAATCAGCTTCAGACTCATTTGGATCACAAAACCTATCATACAAATCATATTTATCTGCTACAGTCACGCCAAGCTCAGTGTCATCAAATCCAGCCGAATATTGTCTAAAACACTTGGACCCTAATTCACACTGTATTTATACATTGTTTTTGTTGTTGTACGAATCGTTAGGGACTTCTATTTCAGAGGTTATTGTAGTTCCGCGTGTTGTCTCAGGTTGACTTTTTGATGACAATATTTTCCGCTTTTTTCCTTCATATCTCACTATACGCGCATTACAAGTACTGGTACATGGGGATTCTGAGTCTACTGTGTCACTATTCTGCATGCAGAATTTCATAACAGAAGTTATCGCACCGGGTTTTAGTTTAGGACTAGTTAGTTTTTCGTTGGGCATCAATTTTAATTTCATTAACTGAGTTTCATCGAAATCTGATTCCAAAAAATGCTGAGAACATAAACATGGTCCAGGTCCAGGCGTGAAAATTAGGTGCCCTCACAAAGGTGCCACACGACACAACAGGAACATCCACTTCCGGTTCAAAATCCTCGACCGCAAACATTCTGGAAAGAGCGTCTGCGACAACATTCTCCTTCTCCAGAATATGACGGATCTGAAACCTAAATCGGGTCAGGCGATAGGCCCAACGACCTAGTTTCCCGAGTTCATGAGAGTGGGACAACAACCAAGTGATAGCCTGATTGTCAGAATACTGGTCAAACTCAACAGTATCCAGATAATCGGCGAACCGCTTCACCCCATAAACACACGCTATCGCCTCCTAACATACACGCTTGGTTTCCTCTCCCCGTTCGTCAACACCCGACTTGCGAAGGCCACGGGGACCACTGCGCCATTCCTCATCTGACCCAGAGCGGCCCCTAGTGCTTCCGACGATGCATCCACATGAAGAACAAATCGTGCATCAAAATTGGCAAGATTTAATACAGGGCTAGTGGCCAGCTCTGCCTTTTATTAGCTTGAAGGCCCGCTCTTGATCACTACCCCAAACAAAAGGCTGACCACGTCGCTTCAACAAATTCTAGGGGGCCACGATTTCCGCAAAATGAGGTATAAATTGCAAATAATAGCCCATCGTGCCCACAAATTTAGAAACACCCCTGAGGGAAATGGGATGCGGAAAATTATCAATTGGCTTTACTTTTGCTGGATCCATGAATAACTTCCCATCTGCAATTACATATCCCAAAAATCACATAGAATCGGAATACCACATAACCGTCAAGCCCGCCTGTCGCAAACGCCGAAGCACCTTTCGAACATGTTCAACATGCTTCTCCATTGACTTACTGTATATCACAATGTCGTCAATATAATTAAACACGTACTTAAATTTAAGATCTGACAAAACATTATCACATGCGACAAAGCTTGCGTACCAAAACATGCGCCATCGGGACGTGATTGAACTCATACTGTGCCCACGGGGTGCAAATGGCTGTATATTTTCGGCTGTTGGGATGCAATAATCATTGGTGGAAGCTATGGTTCAAATCCAACAGAGGAAAGACCTTGGCCTTCCCTAAATGTTGCAGAGCGACTTCCACAGTCGGCATTGGAAATGGATCCATTTGAATCAATTTATTGATGGCCATCATATTGGTACTAAACTGTAGCCTCTGCCATTCCCTTTCTTAACCGTAAACGCGGGACACGCATAGTCCGATTTAGAAGCCGAGATCACCCCATCTTTCAACAATTTATCAATAATACCTCTGAAAATGTGTGATTTTGGCGGAGGATAGTTAAAATTCAGCTGTTGCATGGGCGTATCGCTAGTGACCATGAATCGGTAAGGTAGTATGTTGCAGCGTCCGATTTTAGGCGTTATGACATCAGAGTAATCCTGCACCACCTCCTCCATCCGACCACGAACATCCTCGCGCGACATAACGCCCAAACCTTCGCTCACAAACATGCTCCTTCTATGTTCTTTAAGTTGCATTTTCGTGTCTGGGGCGAAGTCGAAGTATAGTTCTCCCTTACCCACATCAATAACTGCTTGCGTTTCACCCAAAAAGTCTAACCCTAACACATTTTCAGCTATCAAATCGTCAAGTATCCAGAACTTACATGTCCACGAAAATCTCCCTATTTTCATATGTAAATGCACGGTGCGATTACACGTAATCATACGTCCGTCGGCTAAACAGGCCCAAACCGTTGCGTCTTGAACTTCACCGTTTACCACCAAGGATTTATTTTCCCGCAAATACGCTACGAAAGATGATTTCACAAACTAATGGGATGAACCAGTTTCAACCAAACTTAAACGCAATTCACCGCCCCAACCGACATTACCATAACATTCTTTAATAATTTCCCTTCTTGACCCATAATGCCGTCGGCTCCGGATTACGCGCGCGGGCCGCTCTCGTTTCCCGAATCGCACGAGATTTGGTAATGTCCAACTTTACCGCACTTAAAACAGCGACGTTCGACCTTCGCAACATGCGCTTCTTCGCACCTCTCAGCTCTATGCCCCAATTTGGTGCAATTGCTACACCGACTACTATTCCACTCTTTAGGACGTAATTCTGTCCTTACAACTCCCAAACTACTACCTTCAGGGCTCCAATCACGGCGGCCGCGGGCTGATCCCTCACTCGTCAAATGACGGACCTCCCGACTACCTTTTTCCCTTTCCGTGGCATCAGCCGCACCGACACCGACACCACGACGGTACTCCTCATTCAAGTCTACTTCTCGCTGTAACTCCATGGCCAAACGGTGCAACTCGACCAGTGTAGTCTGTCGCGGGAATAAGGCACGCACCGCCTTCACTTCGGGCCTTAATGGTCCAAAACACCGTTAATCACCTTCGACTCGTCACAAGTCAAATTAAGCGCCCTGGCGTAGTTACACACCATCTGGACAAAGGAAGGAATAGATTCCCCTATCTGCTGAAATCGATTGACCGAGTCTGCCTTCACTAATTTCCACACTCGGGAAGACCCAACCGACTCAATCAGTCGTTCTTTGAAGTTCTCATAACACCCGACATTCGATATCACATCACTCAAACATCCAACGTCAGCCCCGTTACTCTAGGCAATAAGGCCCGTAGGAAAAACGAGTCGACTAATTGGGTCACTTGCATGCGATCCACCTCCACAAAGAAGTTTAAGACAGTTTGTTGCTCAAAAACTGTTAGGCTGGGCACAAGGGATACACTACCTAACAAATTAGACTGCGTGCCCGTCAAAGGCCGCGATGCCGATGGCACTCGCTGGTTAAAGGCTGCGACACCGATCCCCATTAGATTACCGACATAAGCTTTAGCCTTTAGTTGTAACTCGGTGACCGTTTCTTCAGGCCTAAAAGGTACTCCCGCTTCATTAAGATACTGTGTCAATTCTAAATAGCCCATACAGGCTACAATCTCGGTCCCCCGATCTGCCATAACGTCAAAACGTCACGCAGTAGCCTAACTCAAAACCTTCATAAAAACCAAACAAAGACTGAAAATCCAGCATTTACGTTCCCCTGCCCGGGACTCGAACCCATAGCAGAGTCGCGCAGGTTTGTGACAATAGTGGGCTTACTACCCCAACCTCTCACTAAACCATAACATACTAGAGAACACTCGGGGAGTATCGAGGGCCATGGGAAGGCGGGTTATCAGCTAGGTGACCCAAAGGTCAGAAAGTACCAGCAGTTGAAATCAACACTGCTGTATATTATAAAATCTCAAGGATATAATAGATACAATACATTCTTACGCAACAATCGTTACCGTCACTGATCAAGAGAAAAGCGTAGACGTCGAATCGGGGAGGACGGAAAAAGGAAAGAAAAAATCGGGAAGTAATCTTACCATGGTCGGTAACATACCAAACGAGCAGGCAGGTGCGGCTCGGCCCAAGCTACGAACACAACTGGCTGCCTGGCCTTAGACCGGCACAAAGGAAGCGGGAGGGGGAGGGGGAGGTGTGCACACAGCGCGGAGCACAAACGTGGTGGGGAGGAAGGGGAGGTGCTGGCGGGAAGATTCAAACTGTGCGATCTGAACAAGTCAACAAAATGCCGTCTGGCCTCGAAGGTTGGACCACATGGCACAGGAAAAATGTGGAAAAATATTCTTTTGTCTCTATTTCCTGAGTTACAAGAAGAGTTACTACATCCGAATGCACTACAACTCGGCATTGTCGTAACAATACTATCTACTGTCTGCAGTCTCAATACAACAAACCTATCGAAAATAATATGGCACTTATCTGTTGCACAGCACTCCAGTTGCGGACGTATCTGTTACGAGACATGTTCGTGCGAAACACGGGCGACAGCGTGACTAGCGCCTATCACGTGTTGATGACAAGCGAGCAGTTGATATGGCCAGGCGAGCGATGTGTCGTCACAGCTGCTTGGTTCCAGCCGTGTTTCTCGGAAGCGGGACACCGCAAACGAAAACTAATACTGCCACACTGCATACAATTACTTTATCTTTCTTTAAACTACAACTTGTGTTTTGTGTTGTGTGCTCCTTTAATAGCTCTCAAGTTCTTAGTGTCTGGTTCTACTCCTCTTGAACTTACAACATGACCTAAGTATTCTACTCGATCTTTTGCAAACGAACACTTATGTGACTGTATTTTAAGGTTAGCGTCTTCAAGCCTTATCAATGTATTACATACACGTTCGGCATGTTCTCTCATTGTTTTGCTAACTATAATAATATCGTCCAAATACGCTAATGCTTGTATACCTAACAATCCAACTATTATATAATTTTTTATAAGCCTTTCAAATGTGGCTGGGGCGTTACATAGCCCAAAGGAAAGTCTGATAAATTCGTACTATCCCGTAAAAGTGGCAAAACTTGTCTTTTCTTTATCACTGTCCTCATATTGTATCTGAAAATAACCGCTTGCCATATCCATAGTCGAAAAATACTTCGAACAGTGTAATGAATCTAATGTTTCTATTATCTTAGGAAGCTGATACAGATCTAATTGTGTCACCTGGTTCAGCTTCCGGTAGTCCACACAAAAATGGTGCTTAATTGTATTATCTGTATTCCTTTGTTTGAATATGACAACTGGGAACTGCGATGGAGACTTACTCTCTGAAGTAATACCCTTACCTAACATATCTTTTACTTCATGATAAAATACTATAGAAGTAGTAGTAAAACTACAGACATTATCACAAGACATTTGTTCAGTTAAGATGGTATGATTGTAAAAAAACATTCCAAACACAAATGTGGCTCATTTGCACCATCTCTGCAGAATGTTACAACCTTATTTTTCTTTCTTTTTTGTTGTTTCTCCCATGGAGCACTTTTGTAGCATCCTTTGTGGTATAAGGATCAGCGTCTTGATGTTGGAGGTGTGGTAGTGTGTGGGCTGCTTTAACAGTTCCTTTGCTATTTCTTCATTGAAGGCTATGATGGACAGTTTTGTGGCAGTACATAAGTTATATATGATCTGAGCATTCAAAAGTGCAGTTCCAAAAGGAACCTCTATAACGAGTTTGTGGTACTATTTTACTGTCCTTTGCAAACACGTGTTGTATTTTGACATCTAATCTGAATTGTCAGTAGACAATTTGCCTTTGTTGTAATCTAAGATCAGTTTTGGCTTCGAAATTTCCGTATCAAGTTATTCCAATACTTACAATTCTTCTGTATGTTTTGTGGAAATCGTGAATATGTTAAGTTTATCTTTCCACTTCAAAATAACAATTCCCAGCTCATTTTTTTTTTTTTTTGGGAATAAGGTCTCCTTTTTCATCTGTTTACAAATTACTTCTTTCAGATTCCCTTTTTGGTTTTTCCTCAGGGTTCCTAATAGATGAGTTTTTCTATGAAAAAGACAGTTAGAAAGTTGCAAGCTGGAATAATAATTATCAGTAAATATTTTTCTTCCAGCATCAAGCAGTTTCATCACTATTTTAGTAGGCACTGCTCCACTTGGATCCCTCTCCATCCCACAGTAAACACACAAATTATAAGCATAGCCATGTGCACAATATAATTTGAATAACTTTATCGTATACTTGCTGGCTTTGTCGGGAATATAGGCCTACTGTTTGATTGCCAGTCATCCTTCGTCTGGCACCAAAGATTTGTCAATGTACACAGACTTTGATGGCTTGTAAATGTTTTAAAAATTTGCTCTCTTTTGAACTAAATGGGAAATCTTGTGTGGTCGGTCACCGTCCACCTGTTCCTTGTTATTTAAAAAATGCCATAGCCTTAGTAGCATTTCCTATCTGTTTCTGTTCATCACTGGTGGAATCAAGTTATCTTTTATAAAATGTCTTGGCTCCAATAACAGTGCATCCGTGGTTTTCGAATAAATCCCATGTAACAAATAATTCCAAGAAATTTCTTTATTTCCCCACATTGGTCGGGACCCACTTTAGTGTTCATTTACACTGTACTTTACTGAAAGTTTGCTATGAATATACATTTGTTTGTTCGACCATCATTTGTACAATGTTTTCACTGATGAACATTTTGAAAATATTGATTGATGTGATGTCTTTCAATTCCTCACTTATACTAGAACTAATACCAGACTATGTGCTGAAATCAGACTGTTTATTTCTTCCACTAGGATCAGTCCACTGATTTTCAGGTGGTGTGATTGCAAGCTTGCTAGTAGAAATGCCATCCTCAACAATGGTGGATTCGATATGAGCATAGGTTGATGGAGCAGGATCACTGAAGAGAGTTTCAGAAACTTGGATATTGTGACTGACACACATTTTTTTTGGAAGGGGTTCATCTTGTGAAGAACTGGACAGTGAATCTTCTCCAGAAATGTCTTAAGTCAGGATTGTCTGATGCATTGTTGGTTGTAGTGATGTCATTTTGAGTGCCTATAAAATTTATTCGTTAAAATATTCTACTCAACAATAAAGAATAAGTGTGGTAGGTAAGGAAGTGTGACAGTTAGGGTAATGTTCATTGCTGTTTACTAACAAGTGCCACAAGCAATCTAAACAGCATCTCTGTAAACAATCTCTTTCTACGTCATCAAGATGACAAAAGATGTAACCTTCAACGTGTAGTGAGTAAGGGCCGGTTTCACCAACCAAGTTTAAGCTATTTTATCTCAATCAGCACTTAATCTCGATTATACATGTTTTTGGTTTCACCAAGCAGTTAAACTTGATTTTCTTGTCTTAAGAGAGTTTAAATTTTAACAGCTCTATTTTGGCCAGGTAACTTTGCTAATCTCACTTAAGTTCAAAGTAAAATGGCGTGATCACTGTATAAGTTGGTATTTGTAGACAATACAGACGATGAAGACTTTATTCCTGTGTATCAGTCTCTCTCGTCCTTTACAACCAAACCGAGTGCGCCGCAAGGCCGCACATGTCACAAATAGTGGCAAAGTGTAAATTAAAGGAAATCATGTAAAACTCATTCAGCTTACCTTATTTAATGCTTTTGTTTTCATGTTCAAAAAACTCTTCAGGTAAAATTGAAGTGATGGTATCCATGCAGACAATGCATTTATCATATTTTGTCACATAAAACTTGGTATAATTTGAGTTACCAATATTGGAATTGAATATACTGTTATGGTAAGGTTCATGGTACGTACACGTACCATTTCAAGAGAACACCTTGAAATGTTAAGAGATTTTTTTTACCACTTGTTTAACACTGTTCAGCATTTTACAATTTTTCTGCAATGCTATCGCGAATTTAGACAGTTACAGTACACATTTGAAAGGGAATGGAAAGTTCTTTACTCAGGTCAACAAATGTTTCCACGAACTCGATATACTTCTCCATGATTGTCAATTTTTGTTTCTTCGTGTATGCCGATTTTATTTTTCATTATATTGCCATTATAGAACCATCTAAATATGCTGCACTAACATGGAAATGACTAATGTAACATTTTCAAACACGTTTTGCAAAGTTTAGGTTAAAGTTATTGTTTGCGTAAACAAAGACAAACGAACACACGTAAAGAGATCAATGTTGCCATCATGGGATTCAGCTATCGATAGCATTGTAGACAATTGATTGGCAATTCTCTTGCTGCCACCTTGAATTTATTGTGCCTTGAGCGAAATCATTACACGCGATCACGGTCAATCTGCTACAGGTTTGCATATGATCACCAATGGCAGAGTGTATTTATTCATGTTAAGCGCATGCGTTGGCCATCCTGAGTGTACCTGCTCGCTAACTTCTGTGGAACGCTACATCACACGTCAGTTAGGCCTATCTATGATAGTACAAAAACGTAAACAAATGCGGAATTTTTCTTGCAGTTTCCTTTCAGTTTGTTTACGAAAGAAAATTGAGTAAATTACTTTTAAAAAATTCAGTTTTTTTTTTTTACTAAAGTTGGCCGTATTGCAGGGGAAATGAGGCACGTGGCAAACGTAAAATGTGGGAAAATTAACCATGGCTCTTATGACAAAAGTGATGGGACCAAACGACTCAGCTGGGAAAACATATCTTGTGGGAACGTCTTAAGCTAGTTTTACTGTATATATCTTATCTTGGGAAGTATTTTTCAGAATTTACCTAACTTACTTGGTGCACACTTTTATGTTTTTAGTGTAGTATCAAATTTCTTAGGAAATATTTCCCTGAATTCCACCAAACTTGGTACACACATACTACATATAATGTTGACTTGAATATTGTGTATTTTGTTCATCCTATATGCATATTTTTTAATTTGTGTCCATTTTTATATTTTTAGCATATTATCACACATCTTAGGAAATATTTTTCAAAATTTTACCAAACTTGGTACACACATACTAAGTACAAAGTTGATGTAAATATTGTACATTTTGTTCATTCTGGCTTTATATCTTCAAAATGATAGCCATCTTTATAATTTCTTAGCATAGTAATACATATTTTAAGATCTATATGTATACAGACCTGCCAACTTTTACGGATTGTCCGTAATTTGTACGGGAATCTCGAGATATTACGGTTTTACGGATGTATCGAAAAATTTACGGATTTTCTGTGTGCCGACGAAATTGCCTTATTTCCAACGCCGTGCTACCTTGAGTACCTTGAATATTGTATTAATGGTATGTGTATCATACTTTATACTGAGTTATTGTGTTGTAAATAACGAAGTAAGCTGATGATACCGTACTTTCTGGAATAATTGTACTACATATGTAGCCAGTGTACCATATTATTTTTCTCTCGATTATAACTCTAACTGCAGAGTCGAGCCGGGCAGGTGAAATCTTGTAGTTTCGACAGTCTGTTGTTTTCAAAATGGCGTTAGTTGTGGCTCGTCTGTTTACATGCGTTGTGGTAAGCGATTTTCTGGATTCTGTGAAGCTAATTTGCTTTCCATATTGAATATTTGTGCGTACTAATTAAAAAAACGTAGCTCGAGAAAATGTGTAGAGAACAAAATCATAAGAAAGTTTTATCTTGTCACGTATGCGTAGCCTGGTGACGTTCGGTATGCAAACAATTATTTTAGGCCGTTTACAAACTTTTAATTTATTATTTTGACGGTAGATTTGAGGTCAGGTGCTTCCTGTATCAACAGTTGCGTATTTAGAGTTAGCAAAATGTAGGAATAGAAATAAAATTTAAGACGTGAAAATATAACCTCATAGGCACTGCTGTGCAGTGCTGTGTTTACCCAATGTGTTGTGTTCATACAATTGTTAGAAAATGCAGAACCGTGTGGTACTGGAAATTGATTAACAACCAGGTAATATTAAAATGGCCTTCTGTGTTGAAAAATAAAAGTAGGTTTGTAGACTAATATTATTAATACAATTATTTTTTAATAGCAGTTAATCATACACAGCACTTAAAATGCAGCGTTAGATTTACGTCAAATTTTAAATATTTTGGAAATCTTACTGATAGGACTCTTTGGAAGTTGGCAGGTATGTATATATTCCAGAATTTTGTTAAACTTGGTACACATATATGCATACAAACCTGTCATGACTTTTGTGTATGTCTTTCATCCATATATAATATATTGAAAACTGCGGCTTTTTTTATTTATCTTTATGATATAATAAAATCTCAAAGAAATTTTTACCTAATTTATTAAACTGGTTACTCACAGATTACATAGCAAGTTGACTTCTTTATTAAACGGTATGTTAGTGTCAATAGTAGTATTATTTAATAATCTTATATTATGTTAACAATTTTAGCATTCAAGGTTAATTGGCACTCACTTTGAGTAAAGTAGGCTTATTAGTAATGCTAGTAGTGTATTTTTTAAATTTGCATAGTAGTATTTTCAAAATTGGTTGGCATATCATTTTAAAATTTTATTTTATTCTTAGTCTGTGCAAAAGTCATCAAAATCTGAAGTGAGGTCAAATGTGTGTGTTGATAGACAAAATTTATGTATCTGCATACAGTAGGCATATTTAACAGCTAGGTGAAATATTCAGCCTATCCACGTAGGTACAAACAGTTATTCAACCATGTCAAAGGGATGTTAATACAGTGAACCCTCGATAACTCGGACCTCGATGTCCCGGACTTCGGATAACTCAGACAGAATTTCAAAAAACAAAACTAATTTTAATTAAATTATTTTTGGTCAAAAATCATAAGAAAATTGTGTCTGCTTCATTTAAATCCATCACGTTTTATTTTAAAACAGTATTAAGCTTTCAAAGCAGTTGCTAATCGCTACGTAGCCTTTAATAATCCCACCGTAAAATATGTGGCAAGTTCCATGTGGTTAAACGTTGCTAGCGAGGCGTGCGAGTAGAGATGCAACTCAGCTGGCAGACCTCCCTTCTTTATCTTTCCTCCCTCTTCTCCGCGTGAGCCACACACGCACGTGCGTCGTAAATAAACACTACAGTATGATGCTGATGAATTGGATGGTAACTACAGGTCACAATAGCACCTGAATGGAAATTTATTTTGTTCTGGTATGTGCGATAAATTCAAGATTGCAAAACGATTTGTTCCAGACATAATAAAAAAATTAAAAGCCATTGGTTCGCATTGCAATTTAGGCAAGGTGGTGAGAGGTTTTTATGGCCATTTAATGACGTCTTACAAGCCGATGAGGGTGAAGTGAGGTGAAAGAACAACACAACATCCATGCCCGAGCAAGGATTCGAACCCAGGGCCTCTCGCACAATAAACTGGCACCTAACCCTCTACGCTAGAGGCCGGCGCGATATCGAGAATAAAAACAGGGCTTAATAAATTATAAAAAGGGGAGGGGGCAGAAAGAGGCTATTGCCCCGGGTCGCACATTCTAGAGGGTCTCGCTTTTGAAAAAGTTAAATGGTTAAAATGAATGGGCTTTTATTGAGTACCCTTTAATGTTGATGGTATCTGTGAAATTTATTTTAAAGTGTAAAGTGTGTGTAAAGACGTCACTGATCTATGACGACGCAGCCAAGGTAAGATTGTATGGAGGGAGGCCTACAAGCGCACATTATCATTTCAACCACGGCCGTGACTTCAAGTAAACAAAAAAAAAAGGAGGAAAGGTAGACTGAGATACGTTGCTCCTGGCCTCGTATTCTAACAAAGAAGCCCTGGAAAAAAAACAATTTCTCGTAGGAAACTAGCAGTTGGCTGCAGAACTGTGACATGCTGATGTAGACCAATTTTTCACGTAAACATCTCGTGAGTTGCGTGTGGTCACGTGCGGTGTTTGTATTACTGTTGAGACTGTACCAGTTGACCTTGACTACTTCCGCTCATGCTCTACCACCCTAGCTCATCTCGCACACACACACACACACACACACACACACATGCACGCACAGACTGTCGTCAGCCAGACGGGAGAAGGGCGTGAGAACTTTTATGTGGTCGAAGGGTGCCTTGCTGCCAGCTTCTAGTACAGATAAAAAAGATCAGCCAGAAGCATAAACAATAAATAAAAAAGAATCTGCCGACCCAGGTTGTTTGACATTCTTTCTTTTATAGTTCTCCCGTTACAGCGATAATTTCCCCACTACCCCCTCCTGTAAATTGATACGTACAAAGCAGTACATATTGCCGCTTCTTTTGCTTGTAGAAATGATAGTGTACTGGTTTCCTCACGTTTTTTGTGATTAATGACTGACTACCCCTCCTCCCCGGACGCCCCTCGATAACACGGACAAATCGTAACTCGGACAGCTTCTCCCCCTTTTAGTCCGAGTTATCGAGGGTTCACTTTATAGATGTTTGTTACATCCTCACTGTTAAAACTCCTCACAGTTATATGATTCTAGTTGCGTTGTATAAACAGAGTTGCGACCAACCAGGGAAAGTCAAGGAATTTTCCCTGCTGGGAAATGTCATGGAAAAATCATGAAATTTTGCAAATGGTATGTGGAAAATGATTCTTATTCTTAATTTCTGACATGCCAATAAAGCAGAAATATGTAAGTATATTTTTAGGCTCATAACAGTGCATGTGTCTTGTATATTTTTCTACACAAGCAGCTAAAGATATTTTATCTGTAATGTTGAACGGATGCTCTTGTTTCTTAGGTCGTTTTTTTTGAGTTTGCCTTATTTTGGGTATATTTTGGGGGTTGAGTTTCTTCAGTTTCTTTTGTAGGCCTTTCGTGGGTTTTGAGTTTCTGGGGCCTAGAGCAGTGTGTTTGTTTGCCCCTTTGAATGGGACCCCGAGGCTGGCTTCGGCCGCCTCTTAGTGTGAGAGGTGTCGCCCCGGTGGATGGTGCCTTAGCCCCCCCTTTCCCGCCGGACCTCACGCTCCACTGGCCATGGAGGGGGGGACCTGGGAGGAGGTGGGGGTCGAGTTCCGCCGGCCGGCGGCAGGGGCGCTAGCGAGGCGAGCGAGCCGCGGTGTCGCGGTGCGTAGAGAGAAGAGTCACTCTCAGGTTGGAAGCAGAGCAATTAACATCGCGAGCTCTGGGGACTGGGCTTGTGCCTTGGTAGGCTGTAATTCACATGTAGAAGAATGGATGTGCCGGGGGCGAGAAGTATGCGAGCGTAGCTCGCGCTGTCGTGCTGAAGGAGGACATAAGGTTGTCTTTTCTGCTCCGTGAGTGGTGAGCGTCCTTAACTTCAAAAGGTTCATCGAGGATTTCGGTGAGTGGCCAATTCTCTTTGGGGACTGTTTCCCTCGTTGCCTACCCCAAGTGAGTGTAACTGGGGCGTGTCGGCAGTTGGGCTGTCAATGTCTTTAGTGACGGCACTGTAGTGTGTGGATAGCACGCAGTTGGTACAACATCGCATACGGGACACAACAGGGCAATTTCTTGGCCTAATTGTTTTAACTTTGCGAATGTAACGCCACACGTTTGGGAGGAAATGTTATGAGCATCAGTGAAACGAGTGAATGGTAATGTAAAGCAGCCCACGAGTCAAATGGGGAAGATTGTCAGAGGAGTGGATTAAAGTGCACTTGTATGTACATTAGGCTCATCGATAATTTGAGAGATTGTTTACACATTGTAAATTAGATTGTACTTTTATCAGTGTCAGTGTATATTTAATGGCATGTAGCGGACACGTATGTGAACTCTCGTATATATGTGAATTGCTTCTTGAAGTAGTTAATACACGAGATTAAACTATGTTGTGTTTTTCATTGCTCACAAACGATGTGTAAAAAATCCTGGTCACTAAATAGCTACAAGCATTGGTTAGTTGACGTGGTTTTTTCTTGCCCCTTGTTTATTTGGAGCTGGTAAATTATAAGGCCTTCAGCCCCTCTGGGAGTCAATTCAAGTGAATTCGGCTCAATGTATTAAAATTTCCCAGTTGTAAGCATCATGTTCCATTGGAATGAAGATAAGCATGTATAAGAGTATGTGTAGTACACATATCACACTTTTAACTTAAGTAGAGGACCGTTCAGCAGAAAAGCAGGCCATACAATCCGGTCACTTCAACTTTCCCAATATTGCTCAAATAGTTGATTGAGATGACCTTGAACCTCCAAAAAATGTGATTTGCTCCATTGTGCTGAAACCTCATGTTTTGTTGTGCAGGCAGTGGCACATCTCACAGTATGGGGAATAAGGTATGCCCTAGTAACATATCCATCCTGAAACTCTAGTCCACGCATTGGTACTCTTATTGTTGATTGAAGAGTCTAATAGAAAAACATTCACTAGCCCTACATAGCAGAAGTGGGAGAGGTCTACATTTGATGTCATCATGATGTGTTTGTTGTAAGCAAAAGTTATTTCAGTATGTAGGTTCCTATGTAAAAATTAACAGTTTCGATCCCTGCTACAAGCCTTTACATTTTGTAATAGGTATTTATATGCACCTTGTATATTTTACAATAAACACTCATATATCATATGCACATGTATTTTTTTATATATATAAAACTTGGAAACTAAAACATTTTCCAGTGAATTCTAATGACTGTTGTTTATCATAATGCTTGCTCAGCACTATAGCACATCTCCTGTACACGTTAAAATAGTAAGTCTCCATATTTTAACAGTCGTTGTAAACTTTAGTTTGTTATGGCTGTGAGAACTTATTTTTGAGGCCAAAGTGTATGTCAGTAGCTGCATAAATTTTAGTTCCAGGCCGGTAGTTGTGAGTTGGCTGCCATACCAACTTAAATTCCAGGCAAGTGTAAGATATCTTTGAATAATGCACGTGTTTGTGAGTAAGGTGATTAAAATTTGGTACCATTTTTCCTGATTAATACTGTATGTGTATGTACAACTGATCCGACCCCTTGGCTCAGTGGTTATAGCTTCTGGCTGGTGGGCCAATGCTTCTGGGTTTGATTCCTGGCTGGTAAGGTGAAAATTTGAAACTGTAATGCTACCTCCCTGGATTCAGGATTGGATGTGTAGCATTGCAGGAGTATAGCATTGCAAGGCAAGGGTTTTTATTTGGTGAATTAATATCTTATGTAATCGTAATTTTCTAATATGTTTAAAATTGTAATTTTATTTTAGTGGATTCGGTTCCAGAGGGGGAGAGTAGGGACGCAGTTATTTAGTCCTGAGTGTTCTAGATAGGGTGTAATGTTTGTTTGTTATGGCCAGGTGGTCTTGGTAGTAGGTAATAGCTTTTTTTTATGTTCTAGTTTTTTCTGCCGGAGTTTTGGCGCCGTTTGTTGTTTTTATGCGTTGTTTGTGATTGAGCCCTAGCGGGTTCTAGATGATGGAACGAATGATGAAGGTCATGCCACCGAGAACCAGCCAATGAGAGCACAGTGTGTGGCGCCCCTTCGTCGTTTGTTCTGGAATGTTTTGCCTCCGCCATCTTTTAGAATAAGTCGTGACGCGATCCTGAGCGGACGTGGGTGGGGCTGCGGCCCAAAAATACTTTATGAAGTGAAGTTCGTGAGTCAAAATATGACATGCACAGGTAGCACCACGGTCGCCATTCTTTAACCTTTCTTTCGTACAAATTTCAGCTTTACAAAATTCGTTTCCGTCCGTGCATGTAGGCCGGTAGGTGCAGAGAGCCAGGATGGCTACTCATTCTTCTTCGCCGCTTGTGTATATTCACCACGTGCCAATTTCTTGTCTAATTTAATGGTCAGATTTAGTCTCGCTGCATTTCTGCTTGTAGTTTTTTTGTGAACTGGATCCACCGTATTAAGACAAGCAGTGTATTTTATGCCGATGTAAATTGAAAATATCTAATAAACCAACAGCCTCGGATCATAGTGGAGTATATCGTTTCGTGACTTACTTCTCTAAATTTGCTAATTTCTAAAAAACAATTCTAAATTTGGTCTACAAGGCGACGTAACCTACAAATGTACTGCCAGTAAATTCCGGAGTACTTGACTACAGATGAAGAGAGATGTTCCAGTTTTCATCCCTGCTTTTTTGGCTGGGTGATCGTCGAGCTAGCGCACTTGTCTAGGTGGACTGGAGTGCTACAATTTGGCGCCCAACATGGAGCACGGGTACTTGTACAAGACGGTATGTTACAGGTGTTATTATTGTCCCTTCACTCTCATGCTGCGGAAGGCAATGGTGAGCCACTGCAGGCTTACCCTCGCTTATTTGCACCTGTGTTCACCCTTAGGCCACCATCTTCAAAATAATAACTGGAAATGTCCTCATTAAAAAAAATATACAGCAGCATCGAAAACTGTGTATTTATGCGTTGCTAGCGAGCTCTTGCCAGATGCACCGTTATATTTCTTGCCTGGCTGCCACAGCGTCATGCTGGAATGCATTTCACTTTTAGATGAGTTAAATTTCAAAAAATATTTGCACATAGTAGACACATGTTTAGGATGATAAAATTTCATTCTTAAGGTGTAGGTGGTAAATATGGATGTAATCAGCGTATTAAAACTTTGTAACACAATGTTTTTCATATTTTTGTGGTTAAGGGGCAACTGTATATATACATAACTGGTGTCATTTTGTGCTGAAGATGTTTGCCTGTTGAATTAAATAATTTCTTTATAGAAACATTTTTCTGTATGCCTGTGAGTTTTACCTTGAACTTTTAATAAAGTAAGTACCAGGGTTTTGATATGCTTTATTTTAAATTTGTTCATTTATTACTGTAACCGTGAAAGCTACATATTTTAATTAATAAGACTGACCTTGTTAAAAGTTAACTTGTATGTGTTCTCCCATTTCACATTTTAATTTTTTTTATTAAAGTTGGTTTGAATGTAATTTATTGTCCATGATCTCCAAGTTATTGTGTAATTTGTGACTAGTTTCAAATGTAAATTTGGTGCCTGCATAGGTATCACCAGGAGATCTCGTAGGGTAAAATTGTGTGTTTGAGACTGTTAAAAATACACCTAGCTATATAACCTATGTGAGCAAGGTAGAATAAAATATTGGACCTGCGCTTGAGAGGAGTCAAAGTTTAAATGCTGGTTCTTGTAATCTGGATATAGGTTTCTCAAAATTGCTCCTGATGAGCTCTGGGCTGGTTCGTTAACAAAAAAGGCTACGGCCTCCCTCCCACATTCTGTCCCTAAGTAAAGTTGTGTGTGACCGTCTCCTGTGACTTCACTGTAGGTGAGACTTATAACCCAATAAAAGTAAAAAAGAATAACACACCATAGTAATCAAATGTCTAAAGTTTTTTTATGCAGCAGTATCATAATAAATGCTGTGTTATCGCCATTATTGAAAGACTACAGTAGTAACAAATTTAAAGCCTGGGCTGAAATATGCTGGAAGTGTGACCTGGTTAACATAAGCTGCACATATGGTGATTTAAACTGCCCACGCAATGCATAAATGTGTATCTCGTGTTGTTCTCGCTCTTTATCATGTCTCTCACTATTTGCTTTGCACTACACTTGGGCACCATTGCAGTAAAACCCTGTTAAGACTTTTTGAATGGATTAAAAAAATGTAAACTTCTTACCCAAGATAACTTCTTAATAGGGTCAAATTTCTATTTTATTTACAGACATGGTTAAAAACAATTTAAAATTATCAAGGGAAAATCTTCTTGTGAAAACTTCTTGTGAAAATTTAAGAAGGTTTCACTATTTTTGTTAGTCAATACTGCAGTTGGCTTTCACTTGGATCATATATTGATTACATTTGTCTTTTCAATTTGGTTTTTGACTTCGGAATACATTTGAAATTACTGAACTGATAATTTAAAACATTTGTTCATGAATTTGTTGGGGTAAAATTTTATGTATTATTTTAGATTTCTGTTTTGTACTTTGATTTATGTACAACCCATCTATGGTTATTTTAATTGGTAACAAAATTGGAACCCATTTAACAAAAGTGTTGAAGCAAGCTGAAAACCAAAAAAGCATAAGTAGTTATATGACATAACAAAACACTGTAATCAAGCTAAAAATTACTGGCTGTAAATGTTTTCTTAGTGTCGGTGTGATAGTGTGCTTGTTAAACAGCAAGGTTTTTCAATGCTGTTGGGTGGTGACATGATGAATGGAGTAGCACTGGAATAGGACAGGCATAAATAGGTACCATTGGTACTCCCATGCAAACTTGCCAATTTTTACGATTTATCCACAAAACTTACTAAAATGGTTGTACAATTATACCTGGTTAAATTGTATAGATATTTAGACTTTCGATAATAAATGCACATTTTTAAAAGTCAGAAGTGGTGAAAAACAGTTGGCTCAGCAACATAAACAAAAATAACATGTAGTAACAGTCATAAAATAAGTTTTACTGGGGGTTCAACAGTTGGCACAATGAATAAGTCATATGAACCAATGAGAAAATTACACTTGAAAGCAGATCCTAGGTTCATTCAATGAAGTTTCAAAATGGCAGCGTGTATGGATTGTTTTAATTTGGCCGGTGGAAGTCAATAGTTTCTTTACACATGGAATTTTTTGATTTTGATGCTTAAACATTATTCTGTAGTTCCTTTATTATGAATCATGTGTATGTATCTTACCACGTGTTACATTATGGTTGAAAGGATGCCTTACCTATTCTTACAAAAAACGTACATAATACATATTTGGAAGAAAATATATTTGTAAAGCATACAATAAAGTATTTCGAGAGTGATATTTGTGTTTATATTTTTCTTGTGAAGTTTGTGAGTTGTATACTTATTACACATTTTATAAAATGATAAAACATGGTGCTACCGACAGTAACTTAGCTTATTAAAAAATAGAAACTGTAGATTGTGGACTTTGCAGTGAAACACATTTTCCTTTAGCAGTATTACCAGTGCTAAATATTTATTTAGGATATTAAGGCATAGCTTACTTTATAACATAGTTGCATGTTGTGTGTGTCTATTAAGTTATGAGGTTTTCTATGCTAGGAACGAAAAGTAGGGCTAGGGTTCTATTATAAATTTAACAGAAACACCAGTGATACTAATTTTGATGGAAATGCAGCAGCAATATTCATTATGTGTAATCACATTTTTAAAAAGTACTGTAACATAAAAACCATTATAATTGTTCAGATGTTTGTCATTGTTGGGTAGTTAGATATTTTCTTTACAGTGAATGCAGTAGGTTTTTTCTTTGAGCTTTTGTAATTGCCATAAGTATTGTCATAAGATACATGATTTTCAGAGAATAGGGTAAACGGTGAGTATGGTTTTGCAGAACATTTCTATAAGGGTCTAGCTGTATGTATTCTTATTTAAATTGGTTTCAATAACTTCCTGGAACTGTAACACTGTTATTTTTTTTTTTTTTTTTTATTTTCAATAAATTTACACGAATCCGGTCAAAACATGGGATTAATGTATTTTGACAGAAAATTTTCCGTGTGCGGTTTCAGCTTTCCTAAGCAAATCCTCGAACCTCCTGCATATGCAGTAAACTTTAGTATTATATTCTCTGTTCAGTGAGAACAATTTCTACAGTTTCTTCTTACTAATTATTATTTATATATTAATTTTTTTTTCAATTTATTGCACTCTTAAATGTTACTGCACTTTTCATATTTTCATGGATACAGTCTGTTTCCTTCATAATAGTATTCACAGCTAAAACAAGGTGATCAGTTTCACAAGCAGTTATAAATACAGTGGATTCTCTATCCACCGTTTCTCATGGGACTGACAAAAAATTTCAATACATGAGGGATTTCAATGGATGTGGTCTTAAAATGCTGTAAAATAAATTAATCGGCCCCAGAATGTGTTCCATGGATGCAGGTATTTCAATCCATCAGGTTTCAATACATAGAGAATCCACTGTATATTACTGTTTGATGCAGTATAATTATGTTGAACTTTTCCTCTAATGTATTTGTAGATTTTTTTTATAACATTTTAAAGGTGAACACGCAGTAGCTACAGAAACAATTTTGTGGCTATACACACTTCCACTAGATGCAAAATAAATGGTGGCACTGTTTTCGGCAGCTGCTGGGGTCCAGCAACACGTGGTGAAGAGAGAATTAGAAAATCAGCAATTTTTACACATACTCTGTGCGAGTTGTTTTGTTTACTACCACAACTTCATCCTGCATTTTATCACGTCAGTGCATCTTCTAAAATTTGTGTGCCTGAATTTACGTAAGTTTCATCTTGAGTAACTCAGCAGCTTCCTGTACTTGACTGGATCAATCATAGAAAACAATAAATACGTTTCATTAATAATCTTTCCATTTGTTAACTGTTTCATCTATATACTTTTTTTATTAACTAAATGTGTAAAATCTGAATAAAACCGTAAATTATTTCAGGAAAAATTTTTAAGACTTATTTTGTTCCAGTTTTTTACTCCAATACATAGCTTGTATTTTAGCAAGTTTTGTAATGCAGGCAAAGCACAGACAATAGAATAAGAACACCACTCAGCAGTTAGCAGTTGACAATACGTATGGATTCTGACCACTCTGTCCCCCCAGAAAGACTTACCTAGCTTTTCCCCTTGCAGCGTGACAAGTATGGAAGTAAATGACCTTTCAAGAAGCTCTCGTTCCCTCTCCATGTTGAGGTGGATGGTAAGCATATACCTGCCAACTTTTACGGATTGTCCGTAAAATGTACGGAAAGCACATACGTTTTACAGTTTTACGGAGGACAAGAAAATTTTACAGATTTCAGGACGTTCGACAATGTTGTGTGTACATTTCTGTCATTATTTACAAATGACTAGCGGACAAATATGTTTTGCGCAAGCGTACCAACATGAAACGTGTTTTATAGTGTTGTTTCTCTATGCTATTGTGCATAAACAATGTGAAATCAGTATTTACTGTGGATTCAGCATTTGGTCACAATGAACCCTAAAGGAACCAATAACAAAATTCGGTATATATTTTGTTCCCGGTTTTTTATTGGCATATTGTAGAGCTAGCAGCCAATCTGTGGTTTTCTTGTACGAGCTGTTACAAGATGGCGACGTGCATGTTGTTGTTTTTAAGCGACAAGTGTGTTGTTTCTTATTCAAGTGGTCGCTTTTTTGTGTACTTGGAAGCTGAATTTTTAACTTTGAAGCTAAAAATATTTTTTTTTCCGCTGTTGTAATGAATATGATGTATAACTACCGTGTGATGTGACGAAATTTTGAAGTTGGAAACATGCATTGCGAACGTGTTTATGCCGTCACGAACATGAAAGAAAATTTATTTTCTCGTATTGTTGAAGAATTCGTACAATAATAATATTTTTATGTCATATAAACGAACTGTTCATAATTACTAGTAGTATAATTTTTGTGCAGCGTTTATTAGTAATTTATGGCAGATGGTTTGAAGCACCTAACTGTAACTACTATTTGAAGTTCCTACGTGGAAATCGCAGAGTTAAACATGAATTTTCGTAAGTAGGCTTTGAAGGCACTGTAACTATAGCTGAATATTGCCTTACAGTATTTTGTAATTCAAAACACAATCCAGTTTGGTATTTGGCTATTTCGTGCCACATAAAATAAACAAAACTATTGATATTTATATCAAACTTTGTGAAACTATTTATATTTGTAATTGTGCTTACAGGTTGTTTAAAGGTGCAAGTGTACATTTTGAATTATAAAAGAATGACGGATTTTCAAAGTATTAAGTGAACAGGAAATTGTTCAAAGTATAACTTGGCAAATAATTATTTTTACATATTTAAATCTTGATAACTAGGCCTGCTTTAAAAACAAATAAATGTTAAAAAAAATATTATGTGTTATTATGTGTACAGTTCATAAAACATAGGGACTGATATGATTAGCCACAATAATTGCCGCGTGCAGTTTACGCAAAAATTTAACATTCTTGAAAAGTTTTACTGATGGTTATTTTGAAAAGTTGGCAGGTATGTAAGCAGATAACATTGCACATGGATCATGTTATGTGTGAGGGAGGATCTGAGGAGGGCATAAGATACAGAAAGAGAGCGCAGGTGTTTAAGGATGACGGAGTGATTTAGGTAGAAGGCAAAAATGTAGGGTGTAAATACATTACTTTGGGTGAGAGGTGATTTACGTCTGCTGCCGACAAAGGAGTGCTCATAAGATATGCTATTGGGATGCTTTTTGTTTTTTACACAGACTGTAATTACAGCTGTTTTGACAAGTTCATTTTGATGGTAAAGAGATGTTTAGTTTAAAAGGACATAATATGTAGCATTTGTAACTAACTCAAACTGAAAAGTTTGTTAAAACCTATTATTCTGCTTTTGGACTAGCAATGGCTATGAATTCATTTTAAATAAGTGTATGAATTTTCAAGGTTTTTGTGCTCATATTTACATAAAGTTATTGGAAGTGCTCTTGGGAGATGTGTAGGGCTACACTAACATATTAGATATTGTGTGTATAAAATGTGTGTGTATTTAATCAAATTTTTAGTTTTGGTGGTGTTTGTTGTAGTGCACAAGATGATGATAAACAGTTGTCAAGTGCTCGTCCTAAGTCTTTGCCAAGATTGACTTCTGTGTTACAAGCAGGAAAGCAAACCATTCCAGCCATTCGAAAAGAATCTTCAGAAGGTGGCAATGGCAGCTACAAACATATTGAGTGAGTTACGTTGTCATAAAAATTATAAACAGAAATTCTTAAATTACATGTTCAGTTATACTGTAGAACCCCAATGTAATGGTTTGCGCCTCTGGGCCGAAAAATGTTTGCTGTATATCAACGTTTTGTTAAATCTGATTTTATATATTTTTTGTAACCCAAACGAAAAAAAGTTAATTCCTTGGGAATGTGTATTGGAATTGAAGATAATTTACATAAAAAAAGTGTCCGTTAGCACACCAAAGTACTATCAATTGGTATGCCATAGCTGTGAGAAAAAAATCCAGTGAAAAAACTTAAGAAACTTCCAGTGGAACACATAGAGTTTGTGCCTGATGAGTTAGGCCGTGCGCATCATCAACACATGAGAAGTAATGATTAACATTGCCTTGCCTTCTATCTTTCTATCTCTTGCCCTCTTCCAGCAAAATGTACAAAATTTAGCGATGAGAAGTGACTTAAAAATTTGCAGACCACAGTACGTACGTTCAGGGGCGATCTTAGCTTTTATGTTTCCGCATCACCCTCGTTCATTAAATTGGTTATGGCTCTCTAAAAATACTTTGTTTTTTGCATCTGCAAGACACATTTGTGTTTACTGTAGTAAATGTATTGTTGAAGTCTTCATGAGAATATAATTACACATTTTTTTGATAGATTCAGGAAAGCACCAAGACAACAACCTTCAGTTATACGAACACTCACTTATCCAAACTCATTTATTGGTCCCACCGAAAATGTATATCATAACCTTGAATTTCATTTCACATAAACAAATTTTGTGACTGTCTAGCTCTTCCTCCAGAGGTGCCAACTACTACGGATTATCTGTAGTTTATACTAATTACAATGGTTTACTACAGAAGTACGGATTCTGTTGATAAACTACGGATTTATTAGCTTCCGCTCGACTAAATGAACAGGCATGTTTCATTGTGTATGCATATATTTTGGTTCGCAGCTGTGTGGATCGTATGACGCATTATTTCTTTCCCCACGCTCTGGCACACAAACGTTGTTTTGTTTCTCGCTATTTTAGTTTGCCTAAACCATATTTTGGTGATGGTAGCGTGTTTACAACCTAGTGTTTTTACACTTTACGCGGCACAAGTCCGAAGGTTCTCGTATCTTGTTTGGGTCTCATACAATCAATTGTTCATATTACATCGGGCGAGACCGCAGTCTTCCAACTTATCGATTAGCGGTTGATGTTGACTCATGCAATCAAATCGAGTCGTGCGTGGTTGATCCTTCCGCTGATCGGCCATATTGGAAACTTATCCATGTTGTCGTAATTTAATGAAAGTGTGTTGATATGAATGTTTAATTCAAGTATGAGTTTGAAACCGAAGAGTGTTAAGAAATATCGTTCAGAATATTCACAGTTGTGGACAGGTTTAAGTGCTTCGAATGTATCTCAACAATACGTGTTTTTTTTTTTTTTACCGTCCAATTGTGACTTCAGTGTAAACACTATGGCAAAGATGCCGCCATCAGTACATATTTGCGTTAAAAACACGTTAAGTATTTTCGAAGTTAGAAATTTTGAGGATAAAATATATTATAATTAAGTAATTCTGTAGATCCAACAACAAATGCCGAAGTTACCGACGAACAGGTAAAGGCAGTGCTAAAATCGCCGTAAAAAATAACCGTAAAAATTGTACACACACTTTTGAGCAATGCATGCTACAACACACCGTATCGCTGCTTAGCCGCTGTAAGACCATAAGAGGAATAGAAACCTGTCAATTTCTTACGGTGTGGCTACGGTTATTTGTATACGGCTACTTTACGGTTAATGTAGCACGGGCTTAATGTGATTGTGTATAGGTCTACAATTTAAAGGCCGTGCTAGAATCGCCGTAAGAAATAACCGTAAAATTTGATCACACATTTTTAGTGAAGCATGCTACACACCGTACCGCTGCTTAGTCGCCGTAAGAAGGATGGAAACCTGTGAATTTCTTACGGTGCTGTTACGGTTATTTCTATACGACTACTTTAAGGTCAATGTAGCATGGGCTTAAGATAATACTTTCACTACGAAAAAATATTTAAAAATACAGATTTTTCGCTAAATTACTACTGATAGCTTTGGTGAATGGTTGGCACCTCTGAACCTCAAATTGTGTGCTGTTCGTTCATGCATGTACAAGAGTGTATTAAAAGAAGTAAATTTGTCATAGTTGTGTTCTGAAATGTGGTGAAAGCAAAATGTTCATTATTGTAATTTTAAGTAAAAAATATTTATAATTCTACGTAAGATTTGTTACTCGTATGACATGGTATTTGTGAGTGCATTGCCTAATACATGTGTGGCTATGGTTGTTTAAGGGAGTCGTAAATCGTTATCATGGGTATATTTATAAGTAATTCAGAGCTAATGTAATGCTAAAGCATTCATTCAAGGACCCTACAATACATTTGACTAGATGGTTAGCAAGTTCGCTGTTCACTGAGGTAGGTGTGATATGTGTAGACAGCAAACATATTGTTAAAATATCAAACAAGTGTCTCGCCAGTCTCATGAAAGGCGTTAAACTAAAAGTTTAGCCCTCCCATTTCATGAAATAAATATAATCCCAACAGAATCACTCTTAAATAAAGCATGTGTAATGTAATAAAAAAAATTGACTTGGTAAGAAAGGCGTAATGTTACAACTAGGAGGTTAATTTATTACACATTTTCAACACATAACTGAAACAGGTACTTGCGAATTTTTTTCGTTATTAATTTAAATTAGCACTTGTATATGTAACTATTTTTGTGACTCAAATAACATCATTAAATGTAAATATTGCAATAATGGTCAGGAGTCTTGCAGCATATGTAACATACTTAATTTGAGTCCGATAAAATAGTGTATTTTATTGCCAACATATGAAACATCAAACCAGAGGCAAATCGTAACCAAATAATATAGTATTGTAGACACGTTCAGAAGGCGGATTCACTTGAATATTAGTTAATGTAACTAGGAGATACTGTAGTTCTTCCACTCTTATAACTAAACAGTTTGTTTTTTAACGTGAGCAGCGTAACACATAATAATCTTGGTGAATTTGTCGAAAACTTGACAATTGGTAGCTTTGCACCTTTACTTTCGTTAACTTCAATGTGAAACATCTGTCAAATCCGCGGTAAATTTTTCTGTAAAGTTAACGCAAAGGTAACGTAAGGAGGTCCATGATAACTTAATAGTGAATCGGCCATAACGCATCAACAGAACGTGCTTGTGAGCAGATTCCTGCTGCGGCCATAGAGCAACGGGCTTGAAACTAAACTATGAGTCTACCAAAGCTGCGTATCGATTAATCCGTTTACGTTTCTAACAAACCTTACGATCTGAAAGTTGTGGCGTAATTTTTATTTTGGTTTTAAAATTCATACAATTTCCCAGCATAACCATCGTCGAAGCTACAGTATGTGGAAATACAGTATGAAGTTTGTTAAATTTACACTTTAAGCAAAACCAATTATTTTTGGTCCAGGTTTGCTATAGTGCTATAAATGGAAACGTACTTTAAAACAGTTCCGGCAAATTCATTTTCTGTACGAACACTTTTTATTTTGCTATATCATTACCAGTTTGTGCATGTAGTAGACATTAAAATTATGCTTTTTTTGTACTGTTGCTTATTTTTATGGTCTGTTCGTTGCAATAATGTCTGGTGCACGTAAAAGTAAAGCAGTAGACCTGTAAACGAAACAGATTCTGCAGGCTGTAGACAGGGATGGAAAAAAATTGACATCGCTGAATAAATCGGTATCGCAATATCAACTTTTGTTTACTATTCTTTAAGAGCGGGCTACGTATGAAAACCAAGATCTTGCGTTGCCTGATAGCCGTAAGCGAGTTTGTACGGCATCAAATAATGGCCTGGAAAGAAAACTCTTAGACTGTCCTATGCATATGCAAATATTCCTGTCTCTGGAATAGTTTTTCAAGAAAAACTTATGAGTTAGCTCTTAAGATGTGCATTGAAGATTTTCAGGCATCAGGGGGTTGGCTCCATAGATTCAAAGCACATTGGAACCTTAGCACACTTAGGGTGTGTGTTAAAGGTGGCTCAGTAGACCCAAAAATTCAAGCTGATTGGGTTGAACGCTTGTCAAATATTTCTTTGGGCTATGATAAAAAATACATTTTTAATGCTGATGAGGCTGGATCGTTTTTTAATTTTCTGCCTGACAGGACTTTGGTAGTGAAAGGCGAGACCTGCTATAGAGGTAAGAAGGGTAAGGGAAGACTAAGTGTGCTATTTTGTGCAAATATTGATGACACAGAAAATTTAACCTGCTTGTTATTGGTAAATTTGCTAAGCCCAGGTGTTTCAAGAATATTAAACACTTGCCCTGCACCTACTGGAACAACACTTATTCGTGGATGTCATCTATATTTCAGATGTGGCTGAATTTACTTGATTCTCGCATGGGCCTTAAAACAGGAAAATTTGTTTCTGGATAGATGCCCAGCACACAACATTGAAACTTCTAAGCTGAGAAATGTGAAAGTTGTACTATTTCCCCCAAATTGCACGAGCAAGTTACAGTCCACGGACCAGGGTGTCATAGCGCAGGTAAAACACCATTATAGGAAGCAGCTGGTCCAGTATCTTCTGCAGCAGATGTGTAGCAGAGCAAGTGGATCAGCTGTCCCAAAAGGAACATCCTTTAAGCAATGCACAGGTGTTGCTTATCGTGGAACAGCATATCCCCATCTGTCATTGCCAACTGCTTTTTTAAAGCAGGGTTTCCATCTGGCAGCCTTGCTCCCACTAGTGCTGATAATGCTGAATTGGAAATGACAAAGTGTGACTCTCTATGGCCACAGATCGGCCAAACATCGTTGGAGGTTACCTTTGGAGAGTTTGCTGCGATCTACGATGATCTTGCAACCTGCCCATGAAGCTACATGTGAAGACCCATGTGAACCTGAGGTGGATGAACCTGAAGCGGCTGAAGAGGAGGATAGCCAAGAACTTATCTGCCCAGACAGAAAAGAAGTTAGCAATGTTCTTTCTGTGCTAGATGGAATTTTTATGACTTCTGATGACCTTACGCATCCTATGCCTAAGCTTTAAGAAATCGAAAAGGACGTGTTAACATCCATGAACAATAATTTCAAAAAACATAAAAGTGTTTGAAGAATTTTTTAACAAAAAGAATTATTTTGGCCTTCATGGATGACTTGGTATATACATTTAACAGGTGTTTGTTTTATGTATTTGTTGGTTTTAAATTGTGATCTACAGTTATTTATGTACCTACATTTTTTAACTTTGTATACATGGTAGTAATGTTTTTTCATATGTTTTTCTGGCTATTTATAACGATGCGTGTGTTTCAATATAAAGAACTTTACCATAACAAACTAGCAGATTTTTGGTCCTTTTATGTTAGTTATAGTTAAACTTTCCTGAGGTTCTATCACCAGACATGACAAAAAATAAACTCGTTGAACACCACTGCACTCTATCTTTAATAGAATTAATTGATAAAGCACGCTGCACTGTGGCGCATTCTGATGGAGACACAAAATACTATTTGTGTATTAGTTCCCATGCTGACCACCATCGCACTGTGTAGACTAGGTACCTATATGCTTGTTCACCTGTCAGCAGCATATTCATGATGCTCCCTGCTCATGAAGATGGATCTACAGTAGAAACTCTATGGATCGTTTTTCAAGGGGCCAGAAGTAAACAATGATGCATGCGGACCAACTATGCATGTGGACTTGCCTCTATTTTGTACCTAACCTCAAAATCTGAAGTTTTACTTTATGTGCTGAGCTGACTGTCAAGGCAAAACATAAGAAAACTCTCTACAACTTGTTATTTACTATGCGAACTTAAATTACGGAAAATAAAAAAAAACGTAAAGAGAAAATTAGGAACATTACTATCATTTTTTAAAAACTTTTTTAATTTAAATATTACGTATTTACGAGTGTAATAGTGAAATTACGTAACCGTTACGTAACCATCTAAACATGATGCACTAAAATGGAAATGATTTTAAAACTGTCTGTTTATATAAAACATATTCAAACATGTTTCGTAAATTTTAGGTTAAAGTTACCGATAATTGCATTAAAAACAAAGACAAACGAACGGAAAGAGATCAAATGTTTCCAACATAAAAACAGCAATTTATAGAGTCGGAGACAATCGATAGTGCTAGCGGCGGCAAATTCTCTTCTTGCCGCCATCTTGAATTTATTGTGCCATGAGCGCAAGCGCTACATGCGAACACGGTCATTCTTCCGTGGCTTTGCACGTGATCACCAACTTCGCTGAGATGTTTCTTCTGTGTTCTATTTCGAAACAAGTTTAGATGTCCTTGCTTTCCTCGTTATCTGTGACTCTGACATCTCGTGCTTATATTGTGTAAATTGCGGGAAAACGTAAATATTGGCTGGGAATGTTTACTTTGTGGGCAGCGATGATTGTCTTTTACCGTTCGCTAGAACTGTTCGTTTTAAAGTGTACACTGTATGTTGAAATTATTTTAAAAATGATCGATACGTCTAAATTTTTGGCTGTGGAACAAGATATTTTGATGTATGGATGCGGGAAAAACGGTACTTACGAAAACAATTGATGTGGACTTCTTAAATATTTTTTAATAGGAAAATTTTTGGGACCAGCAAAAATATACGATAGATACGGGAAAATGATGGAAACTAAAACTATGCAACAAGTTTCGACTGTAGGTGCATGCTTGTTATGCAACGCAGTTTTGCTCGCTTGTCTAATCAAACTCAACTCTCCAAGTTAATTTAGATACCACAAACATAGTACGATTGAAAGATACAAATGTAAAGTCCACCTATTATGTTGTGGTGTGGCCCATTTTTCACCGGGCATCAGATCCGTTGCACGTATGGCGACACCATAAGCACCAAATCTGCAACCTGCACAATATGTAGAGGCCGTGGACTAATCGAAGTTAGTTTATGTTTTTGTTATTCCCTATTTTGTTAAATGTGTACTAAAATTTTTAAGAATACTATATGAATTCTGCATCTGGAATTTTTTTGCTTATCAGTCGAGTGAGGTGGAGTAGTGGTTAAACACTCATCTCACATTTGGAAGGGTGTCTGGGTTCGATCCTCGGCTAAGACCACCCTGATTTCGGTTTTTCAGGGTTTTTGGGAGTCACTCTAGGCGAATGCTGGAAAGTTTCCTACGTGCCCTGGCCGACTCCTACCTCTTTTCCCCTGTGCACCTCTGCCAATGCCTTGTGTTGCTCAAGGGCATGTAACAGTGAACAGATAAAATCAAAACAAACATTTATTGTTGTGTGGTGAAGTACAAAAATTGTACAAATTCAAGTTAAATGTTTACGACATTTGATATAAGTTGCGAGTGACCTGCTTACTTTTAGGAACCATCTGTAATTTGTGTGTAAAGCATGCAAATCTTTAAGTTAAATGGATACTATAAAAGTTTTAATGTATTTTTTATATCTTCAAATTGTATAATTTTAGAAATTAGATTATTACAGTGTATTATATGTATGGCGTATATACAATAGTACATTATTCTAAATAATTAAGCAAGCAAGTTATGCTGTAATTTGCAAACAAGAGCACAATGATTATGTTGTTTGTGGGGGTGATTTAACATGTGTGGTGACTTTTGGGTTACTTTTGTAACTTGAGTAAATATTAATTAAATGTAATGTGGACATTTACTATTCAGAATTTATCGTAAATAAATTTCTTTATTCAAGATTACCATATTTTTTCAAAAAATATTTTTGTACTGTCTCATAGTTATCCCACCTGATTCAGTTCACCCCTGCTTACAGTAGTTACTATACCAAGTTTATTTTTACAGTATGCTGTATTATGTGCACATTTCATCAACGTAATGCAAACTTAGTGGGGTCAAGTCGGTAGTTATTCTCCGTTCATTCTAAGTTGAGTTTTGAAATAAACAAATAACGTAATATCATTGCACTTCGCTAGCTTCTAATTGGCTCAATTTGTGCATCGCGCCGATGTACTATTTCCAACGACAAAAATGTGTACAGTTGGCATCATAGGAAACAACAACGCCGTACATATTAAAACAATATTGCGTGAAAATTTTGTACGTGTTATCGACATAGAGAAACAAAAATTACATAAAAACTTGATAAAAATATTGTCATCATGTGCAATTACAGTATATTTCAAAATTTAATTGTAATTGTCAAGTCATGACTAACGATTGTCTTAGAATATTCTGGTATTACCGTAACGAAAATTTGGTACTACATGCAGAAAAAGAGCTGTCAACAAAATGAGTAATTAAACTTACTGTTAAGTCCTCCTGGATTATTTTGTACTTCGTTTTTGAAAAATGACATTTTATAAATGACCAAACAATCTGTTGATAATTCTCGATATGTGTTTTTTTTATATAAAAGAATGCTATGCGAGAGTTTTATTCTTGCCTTATAAACATCACCACAGCTTGTTTACTAATGAAGACATATATCCACATTATGAAAAGCGTGCGAGACATTTTCACTGTTCACATTCAGCATCACATAACCTAATCCGCAAGCGACGTAAATATAAACCGAGGACGCGAGGACGGAACATAATAGATCAAGGAACTTTGGTTCGGACCACGCGGCCATGGATCAGACGAACTGGAACAGAAAATGGACGAACAAAAAAAAAAGAAAAAAACATTCGCAGTAACCACAACACTGACGCGTTAACGTCCAAAAATACTTTGAAAAAATAAAACATCTGATTGTGATATTTCTGACTTATTTTTACTGTGGTAGTTATTACTGAACTAAAATTTTGGTATTTTCAGAGTATCGTACATCTCTAAATACTGGCAAGTGTACCAAGAAACTTGTACGTTTGGCAATGTGCGAGTAGTTAAATAACTCGTGAACCAACTGTACGGATGTGTTGTCCGCTAACCATAATTATAGTAATAAACATATAGAGTCTTAGATTGTGTTTGCAACGTCTGTATATTTTAGATATTTGTTTATAAAACTCTCTCAATAAGTGATGGAGTGATAAATTTATATGTACACAACAGATAACAAAGATCTATTTCTTATGCAAGATAACAGTGCACGGCGGTCGGCAGCCAATGACCCAAGTATAAAGGCATGTGTGTGTGTAGTTGAGCACTGTATTGTTTTATGAATAAATAGGGATGGCCAACCTTATGCCCGCAGGCCAAACACTGGCCGCCACTGCATTTTGAACGGCCCGCCATAAGCTGAAGCATTTGCATAATATTTCAATGTTATTTACACTGTCAGCAAACATATTTATATAATGATTTCATATTTGTCTACGCTCCTTATCTGAATAATGTGGAGACAATTATCTGTTTTACTACTATAAAACAGTACGTTAGTGTTCAGCTCATAAAAAATAGTCTACGTGAAAGTTTTTTATCGTGGCCGGCGACATGATTTGGTTCGACTTTTGGACCATAGCTTCGAAAAGGTTGGCCATTCTGAAATAGAAGTTTTGACATCACTACCTTGATTTCATTGCCCTTACACACAATTTAAGTTTGACAGTGGAATTTCGATTCAAAATATTTAGCATAAACCCACATTTTTGCACAAAATATTTTAAAGAAAGAGAGTATCTTTCATTCACACATATATCGCATAGGTTTCCATCTTCAATACACATAAAATTTAGTAGCCAATTGAATCCTGAGAAGAAATTTGAGTTTGAAGAGGAGAAAACGTATTGAACGTGACAAAAAAAACAGTACTTCTAGAAGAGAAACCCATGTGTGTGTCCGTGTTTAACATGCCTGTGTGTATTTTTGTGCGATTTGTGTGTTGTATGTGATTTGTGCATATGTTGCGTCTTTTGTGCGTCTTATTTGCGTATACATGCATGCATGTGTGAAGACTTTTGCTAAACAATGTTATATTATCTTACATAATTCAGCCCATACATATTTTGATGTGTAAAATTCATGTCCTTCTTGCCTGAATGCTTTGCAACCATGACAAGTGAGTAGAAAGATAGTATTTGTGCCCTTTTTAAGAATTTAGACTTTCTGTAATTCTGATTTGAGAAACTGGCAGAAATAATTTATGTGATTAAGTAGCACATTGGAGTGTATATACAGTTGGGGTTTTATCTGTGGACTTGGATCCACTGTTTTTGCTAACCACGGTTGGCAAATGAGGAAAAAATGAATGTCTTAAGAATTCTTATTTTCGCATGTGTCGTGCACAGTTAACAGCAAAAATTACTAGCATACCACTCGCTACTAGCACACCATTCGCTTTGTACAAGACGAGCTTGTCTCGTGTCAGCCACAGTGTCTGCTTCGTTACACAGTGTTCTAGATATGCAAGGTAAGTGTTGGAAGCAGCCGGTGCTGGCGACAGCGGCAAGAAAGTGATGCATTGTTGTATGTACGGTCGGCTGTTAGCTTGGGCGGTGGCTGCGGTACTTCACTCACATCAATCTGCTTGTCGCTTGCCACATGCTTTCAAAACTAAATGATTTGGTATCTTTTGTGTTGCCCGCCCGCAAGCGGCTTCCACGTACATGTGTATTGAATTACATTGTCTTGTTTGCCTGCTTTCCACTCAACCACAAGCATTTAGGACATGGCCTAGAAGTTCTAGGACACAGCCTTGAAGTACAGTTATAAACGATTACATGGCCTGCAAGGTAATTTCTCCTATTAAAAAAATGCTGAAGTGATCCTTATAAACCAAAGAGAGATTGTACAGTTCGTAACTTGACTGACAATATAAAAATGCTGTATTTAGCCTACTGAAAGACAACATGCTTGTTGCAGAAGTTTGCCACAGGTATAGATAAAATGTGTGTGTCATTTATATGTCCCAAAAAAAAGCACAAGAAATAAGATCTTGTGTTAGCACTGCACCAAAAATGGGGAAAATAAACTGGGGCGAGTGAATTTTAGCGTAATAAGTGGCAACGTATTAAAAGGAAAATCGTTAAAAATTTGTACTTTTTTTCGTGTTTGCAATGGTGTTAATTTTTTCATGGATTTGTGTTAAAAAAAATTACGCGAAGTCTATTTTAGTGTAATCAGTGATGTCGTATTAAAAACAGGGTGTCTACTGGTCACTAAAGTCACGAAAGTCCCGAAAAAGTCACGAATTGTGAAAAAGGTCACGAAAGTCCCACAATAGTCACTAATTTGAAGTATATTTTGGTATAAGTCACGAAAATTACTTTCGGGAGTTTGATTCTTGTCGAATCATTTGTGAAACATGCATGTTTACACTACTAGTATTTCTCGTGCACTGTGCAAGTAAAATATATCTATATTTAGTTTGTATATTAGTTATCATAGTCATTTTCATAAAGAAAACTTAAATTTAGATACATATTGATTACACATTTTAAAATTGAACATGCTTCGCTCTATCAGCAATTGGAGGGAACATGATGAAAATTGTCTGCCGTGTTGCACTTGTTAAAAAAATTATTAATTAATTCTGTTTGAACAGTTTTTCAAGAAAAAGTCACTAAAAAGTCACTAAATTTTACTTTTACAATCCAGTAGACACCCTGAAAAACTAAAGTTTTAAGATCCCAAATTACAGTCAAAATATTTTGTGTTTGTTAATAGCCCTATTCTTTTGGGTAACTTATATGCACGTCATACAAGCAAGAAGTGTTTACAATCACAAAATATTCACGTCTATGTAGTCGTAGTTGTGCTTGTCTCACTGGAATTGTATGCGTTTAACAAAGATAAAGTAAACATTACATACAATAAATAGTGTTACGTAATATCGTTGTATCAAGGCGTGTGGTAGTGAAGGGTGGAGAGAGATAGCGTTGGGCATAATGTCATGCAGGGTTGTGACGTCAGCTGTGGCCGACCACCTGCCTCACAGTGCGCTGTTGCCAGACCATCGCGTCTTCACAGTGCAGCTGCTGCGGTATCGAACATGCGTAGCACTACGTACGTTTCATGTAATTTTTACGATATTTAAATGTTGTGAGACACTTTTTGAACTTACTGAAGATCTGTACCTGCACAAATATTGTATAATTTAGGGTTAGGGGTTTAAAAAATTCTTATGGTGATCTGTGTAGGATATTAAGATGTCTTGAATATACACAGTTTGTGCACATCCATTGATTTCCTGGAATAGAAAACTGTGAATAAGTCGGGCAGGCTGTAACTGGTTTCACGCTTAGTTAGAATTAATACTTTCCAGACAAAGGATTTCTTACCTGTGGTAGAGTTTGGCGTGTGTTCGTAAAGTGTGGCGTGTTATAAAGATTAACAGGTTTGAAATTCAGTATGTGTGACTGTGAAATTGAATACTTTTTCTTGGCCCAGAAAAAAATTTGGCCCTTCATAAATCCAACAGTTAAATCTAAAAAAGGAAACAGTGTCACATTTAGTGTATAAATTCTTTATTTTCAAGTCGTAACTTTCATATCAGAGTAATAATCGGTAATGTTTGTTTATGAAAGGAATTTTATGTATGGACCTGTATTGTTTGCTATTTTCATGCTTGATTTGCATTATGTGTATTAATTATTCAAAATATAAGTTACAGTGTAACAACAATTTTATAATTAATTTTTTTTACCAAAGACAAACAGATTTCCTTTACATAGATTACACTCAGCAGAAGATACTGATCATCGTTAAAATAAAGAACACGTCAACTCGGATAATCTATAGCACACAACACGGATCGTGAGCTAAATTGGAGAGGAAAATGTTAGTGGCAGATTGTTTTACGATGCCATTATATATACACAGTATAGCAAGATAGCAATATAGTTAGTTACCCCCCTCTTGTGCTCCACAGATATCTTACTTAACTACTGCTGTTCTGACCTGCATATTATGGGTGCAGGTTGAAGTCCTGAGCAGTCCAAACATGATTCTACTTTACTTGACGTAAAATACATAAAATAATACCTGGACATGGAGCGCAGGAAGGGAATTTCTCAGTGTAGTGTTGCCACATTGTGCACATGAAATGTTGGTGTACAGTACAACATTTTGCCATTAAATACAGAAGGTTCTATTGTCATTGATACTTTTTTTGTTCAAGAGGAATTCATTTCATTGGTGTAATACATATTGTTTTTCTTTTATCCTTCCTTGCTTATTAAATTTTTTGGTAAATAGAAAAAGTGTTATAGTAGGGTTATGCTTAATATATGATTTGTTGTTCACCAGAATTTTCCTTATTGTTTTAAACAATTTTGCATGTATTTACTCGTGTCATTTTTACATAATTTTTTTTATACTGTACAGTTTATATTTGCATAGTGAATAATTTTATGTACTGAAGAAAATGATTTTTTTTTTTTTTATTACAGTGTTCATGATGGCTCTTCCGGATCGGGATCCTCAGATGATGCAGAGTTGGTGGTTAAGTCATACCCTCATGAGGCTTTTGAATCGAGCAGTTATCGTTTCCAGTCAAGTGATAAACTACATCGTAAAACATTGCGTCTAACATCAAATCAGTTGGTATGTTAATATTTCGCACATTTTTATTCTGTTGAGATGATTTTGTTTTAGTGATTAAAATAATTTTTTCTCTTTATTCTAGCTGTCCCTGAATCTACAAGCTGGTCTTAATAAAGTTGTATTCAGTGTAACTACAGCATATCAAGGAACAACACGTTGCATGTGCCATGTCTATAAGTGGCGTTATGATGACAAAATAGTGATTTCCGATATTGATGGCACTATAACCAGGTATATTGTTTTATTTGTGTTGCATTTTGTAAGTACAGTGGATTTTCGAAAATTCGTTCTCATTGTATATGTTTTGCCATAAAATCCCCCGTTCATTGTTCATTTATCGCTGATCATCTGTTTAAAAAAAAATTGAACATTCACCAAAGATTGTGTTCATTAACCTTAACATAAAACGGTGGCAGATAATAGAGATATACTACAAACAATAGTAGTTAACATAGACAATAATGAAAGAGCACGTTTTTCGTACGTGTTTATTAGAACCTATCCAACCTTCGTCGGTATATTGTAATGAAAATCTGTCAAGCATCTAAGACTATGTATCAGAACGCTATATGATGTTATGATGCCACTTTAATGGAATTTTATAATGTACACATATTTGTATTTTAGTGTGCTCAGTTATTGTATTATCAGGAAGCGTTAGTTGCTGATTTTGCAATTATTTTACTACCGGGATTGTTTGTTTTATTTGGTTAAAATGTAATCATTAATTGAATAAATTGTTTTCAAAATGCTGTTGACTTCCAACAAACATACATTTTGAGGTTAAATAAAAAATTTTTGGGTTATAAAATCTAAGCGTGCATCCATCAGTTTCCCGCATTTCTCATTTTTTTAATAGTCCACGGAAAAATGCAATTTCGAGAATCCAGTGTATTGTATGGTAAAAGCTGTAAATTTAATTAACACTTCTGAATCCCTGATAATTTATTAAAAATAATTTTATAATTTTTTTTTATAATATAAGCATAGATTATAAGTAATAAACACAATGTATACATTGCACCTAGCTGAAAAACTAATATGAGACCATCGCAAAATAACAAGATGAGTATTAATGGATGGCGTATATCCATGAATACTCATCTTGTCATACATCCCCATTGCAAAAATCTTCCAAAGATCATCATAACATAATTGAAATCGGTAATTGTTTGTCAGCATCTCACTGTCGCTTTTAAACATTTATCACACTACACGCACGCATACACATGCGTGTGACTCAATAAATCCATCTGGGCCAGCCGTTGCACTCTTATTAAAGTATTGTGCACTGTGCCAGAGGTGAAGGGGGTGGTTAGCAAACTTTTTTCTTCTTATTTTCTCTTGGTATGAATCTGTTTGGATAACTTCAAGGGAAGAAAGAAAATGGAACCAGAAAAAAGCATCGTGAGTGGTGGGCCTTGTGTGAAAGTGAGCATGTTTAGCTTTAGCTTTGCTTTTCAACAAACAGTCTATCTAGGTTTGGTAGTGTTCAAACATAGGTCCGATGTGTTTCCTATTGGTAATTTGCTGGAATAAAATCACAAACTTGTGACATTGCTCAAAGTCAATGCAGACACGTGCACCCATTCTGTTACTGAATGTTGGTTTCGGACTTTATACTACCGCTGTACACAATTCACAGCTATTGTGCAATAATAATGTAATAACCAAAGTTGGCATCACTAATTTTTTGCTGGCAAATGCATTACCTGTCAAACGGACAAGCGCACAAGTTATTCAATATGTGCCACAGTGTGAAAGGGCAAACATATACAACAGTGTAGAACACATCCTGTAATGGGTTTAAATTTTCACTGGAGGGTATTTATTTTTTCCAAAGTTTCTTACTAAAAAATTATTTTTGATGAATGCTCATGGTTTACCAGGGTGGCGACAGGGCGGGAAAACCGGGAATAGTCAGGGAATTTTAGTGGCCTGAAAAAGTCAGGGAATATTCAGGGAAAATTCCCCGCCCCATTTCCTTTTGCGGAAATTGAAAAGCAATAGTTATAATCAGTTCAAATGAGGCCTACATGAATGGAGTAACCCGGACTGGCAAGTGTGAAGGCGCATCTGGTGCCTTTCATCGGACATCACGGTACCGTAATCCCGGGGAAGGAAGCCATAAGTAGCTGGGCCCGCTGCGTCACATACGCCACTTTTATCCGTAATATGTTCAGTTGTTTATTGCTTGACGCTTCCCCCATGATGTTCCTTCTGATATAGAAGGCTGATAGATAACATGTCGGCGTTTTTTTTTACATGCGCCTTACTCCGATAGTGTGAAAAGCAGCTACCGGCTTGTAAAATGATACAGCTATCTTTTGTAACATGGGAAAGCAAACACTTGCATCCTGCCATGCTGTTTTCTTTCTTTCTTGTTGTTTTCATCAACTTTAATTTGTAACACACAGTCGCCTATTGGAAAGAAGGGATGGTAGAAAGGGCAGGCGGAATTCTATTTTTAGAGCAACGGTGTGTGCTTGCTTGTGAATAAGATGGTTGAGGTGTCAAGGGGGAAGAAGTTAACATGGCTGGAGATAGACGAGGAACCCCTCGGGGAGGAGGGGGGGGATGGGAGCTAGGAGGTTGTAGAGTTACAAAAAACTGATGAAAGTACTGCTTTACATTCTTGTGGCAAGCACACTTCACAGGATCTCTCAGTGAGTACCTCTACAATACTCATAAAATTACATTTTTCCAAGGAATTTTTTTGTGTAATCTTGTGTAGTAGGCTACTGGGCTCTTTGATCGTAGGTAGTATGTAATCATGAAATATATTTATTATCGGATGAGAATTTTCTCCACACATAATTTAATTGTGTACTACATGAAATTGTAAATTTAATTTCCAAATGTAACAATTGTATTACTCTGAATTTTTGGCATCAATTTAAATGAATTACTTTAGTTGCAACTGTCTGTTGTAATTTTGATTTAATTATTTTACTTCAACATGCAGGATTAGAGTATGCAAAGCATATTGCTTATATTGTGTAAACTATGTAATGAATCTGTGTTTCCTGAGGTAAGAAGTTTTTTCACAAGCCATAAGTTAGGTATTACTGTAAATTTCTTACCATCAAAATACCGCCAAGAAACACAGTTTAACAAAATGTGCTTAAGTGTTGTAACTTTTAAGTTCTAATTTTTATTTTACTATAGGCATACTTAATAAACTTGCAAAAATAGAGGTCACAAAATATGTTGTTGGTGTGTTTACTATGCAATCAGTGTTTTCTGAGGCATGTATTTTTCATGCAAATATTACAAGTCGTAGAAGTATTTTGGACATAGGTACATAATTGTAGCAAATGGTTTGTCACACAAAACCGGATAATACATGCAGACAAGCAAAACGATGCTTTCGGTTGTTTATTTTTCTGTTTGTCTGCATGTATTGTCTGGTTTTCTTTGACTCACAGTTTGCTGCTATGGCGTATATCCATAATATTTATTTGATTTTCAACTTGCCTCATTGCAAGAATGGTTTAGAAACAACACAAATGTTATATTAGTAGTACATTAAAACTTGTACTATGTACAAAGTGCATTGATTTGGGCAAAGAAAAAATTATTTCTTTTATAAAGCATAACAATTAGGTTAAAAAAATTTATTAGGTCAGGGAAAATTTTCAATTTGGGTGGGAAAAGTCAGGGAATTATATTTCCAACAGTTTGTAGCCACCCTGTTTACTCACAGTAAACATTTGAAAATTACATCACCAAACTCAGGTACATCTTTTTGAAACCACTGTACTATGTCAGGAATAGAATTATCATGAGAGCACGCATGCCAAAAAATAGGATGCCACACTAGTAAAACTGTTTACTGCATGTAATACCTAGGGACCCCTAAAAACGGTGAATAAAAATTACCAATTCAGGTGTTTAAAAATGTTAAAAGCTGTTCAAAATTCGGTGTTAAAACCTTCGAAGCAGTGTAAAAACCAGATAAAAGCGGTGAAAAAAAATTTTAGTGACAAAAAAGATTGTGTACTGCTGTGAAAATAATTACATTTTACCGTGAAAATAATTATGTTTAACCAAACAGTTTTACAAAGAAAGTATGCCTGCCACTTGACTCATTTGAGAAAATTAAAATTATTAATTACTTTTTTTCATTGCCAGACAATATAAATATATTCCTTTTTGTTGAAAATATTTATCAAGAGTTTCTAATAATTGTAAATTATATCCAACAGTTTACTCAGCACATGTACAAATTAAAACCTTACAATAAAAAAAATGTATAGTTCAATTAAGTTCATTTGTCTAACGTACTTACCCAAACAGATCAACTGGTTGGTATTCATTTACTAATGGAATAGCTAAAGATTGTTTCTACACGGTTTAGCCATATAAATTTGTGTTCATACTCTTAGCAACTTAGAGAAACTTCGCTATATCGCTGTTTTCACAAGGATATGTCTGGTAAGGGTTTTAGATTATTTCCATTACGAACATCAAAATTATAAGTGCAACATCTCCGAAAACGCTGAGAGAAAACATTAACTTGTAAGCAGTGATGTTAGTCTATTCTGGGTTATGGTACGAAGTATTCAAAGTTATGGTACAATGGCTCAAAACATGGTACATTTATAACAAATGTAAAAAATGACCATTTTGTTTATATATTTTTCATTTACTGAAAATTTTTTTTTTAATTTTACACTTGTACCATTAAGGTACGCATTTACAACGGGTTTGAATACAGAGTGAAGCAAAATTCTAGAACTTAATAAATACAAGCGGAAAGTCAAGTTACACAACAGGGTTTTTATTTAATTCAGGTTTCTTGTACATTTTGTTTTCTTTTTAACAAGTTACACATATTCCAGATAAGGTGTGCCAGAAGTGTCGTTACAATTATTGGGAAAGCACAAACTAAAGGGGCAATCAAAAGGCTAAAGCCCAAACAAGTTAAATAAGGAAAGCAACACGTGAGCGCCCCCTCGGCTCCTGATACATATCTTCACTGACAGAGAAAACGCACAGCAGAAAAGACAGGGCAAAAGGCCCAAGCACAAACTCAAATGAACCCGATCAAGAAAAACTAACTCACCAACATTATCGAAGAGCAGCCGACGAGGCCCCGATGAGCGCGAATGGAAAGCAGTGCACAGAAGGGCGACCAGGATCCAACTGAACTCGAGAACTAGGCGGCCGGCCTAGGCAACGAGGAAGGGGGGAAGGAAGGGAGCCGAAGATAGCCGAGCATAGCCTGTGGTGCATCCAGCCACATTTATTTCAGACAGTATAATTTTTTTAATTTTTTTTAATTGAAGTAAATTTATCTACTATAATGCATTTTTTTCTAATAGTTGTGCTATTACGTTTGGTGGGTGCAAATTACTTAGTCACCTTGACGACTGCATGCTTGCTGATATGATGAGAGCATTGTGGCCCAGGTAAGCATTGTGTGATACATGGGGGGGGGGGTATGTGCCATGGGGCAATGCAAGTGGCCCAACATCAAGATATTTTTCCCTTTTACCCCTTGTGTACCACAGCAATGTCACCAGGTGAACCCAATACCATAAACATAAGTTCGTGTGTGCCAATATCAAGAAATAAGTTAAATAAAATATAGTATGGATCTTGAGGTTTCGTGTGTGGCCCTTGGCAAGCTCATACTTGGAACTTGGAAAATAAATAAATATAACAAAAGTGTTAGAATGCTGAAAATTTTAAAAATTTTAATATTGCTATTTGAAAAGTGTAATAATGGGTCAATGCGGTTGGCCATAACTATCAAGAGGTTAGGTCAGTCACAGTTTGTCTGAATTTATGTATTTTACAAAATAAGTTTTAGTCAGCCTAACCTAGGAGTGTGTTCAGAAAGTTTTGAATCACACGTTTCTCACCATCAACAATTCTAATACATAAAATACTATGTGAAACTGTAAAAGATAATGTTTGGCAAGTAGATCTGCCAGATGGCACTGCTGGATGATGTGGCCACGAGATCGCAAGCTGGTTGCTTTCTTCTGCCTCAAGACTCGCTATGAACTAGTTGTGTTCTGAGAAAATGGCTACTAGGAGACTGAATGATGATTGGAGTTAGGTAGCTGTAATTTTTTTTCTGCCGAACTGTGATCGCCTAGTCTATTCGTAAATTACAAGCCGAGTGACGGCTTCGAGCAGTGCTATGCTGGTTGAGAGACCTGTAAAATGATAATCACAATATAATAGTGTTGTAAACCACGTGGGCCCGCCGACCGATAATGACATGGTCTAGATTAAGATGTTTTTTTTTTAAATTCAAAATGTCGCCAAGAACAGATTTTATTATTTTTAAATAATCCCTACTATCAGACCCCGACCGAGCAAATTTGAGCATTCGAAGTTGAGCTAGCCGGAGCAACGAATACCAGTGGTTTAGGAGGGGTAGTGTACCCATTACAAGCCGAAAGGCTCCGACAAGCGGCAAAGCATGCTCGCACGCTTCCAAACACAGAGTCCCTTTCAATAACATGGTAGAACCAAACAGTAGGGTTCAAACAGTTTAAAAAAGGGCCCCAGTACAAACTGAGGGCACTTAAAAAAAAACACATGATAAAAAAAATAGTGTATAGACATTCAAGGAGTTATATCTTTATATAAAAATGTAAGTATAGTACATAACTCCGCACAAGACAAATACAGTTTCATCGAAATTCACCACTACATTATAATCCTGCCCGGGCAAGATTGATCAAACATAATTTAAGTCAAACATTAACAATTGACAAGAAAATTCCCTGACAATATACCATCACAACCAACAGCGTATAAACTGACTTAATTCATTACACTATGGCTAGGCTTAAAATCAACAATATAAGAAAAGATATCACACTAAAATCAATTTCAATAAATACTACAATATCAGTGTGGTTCATTATGGCACAAAATTGTTTCAATAAATGCTACAATATCAGTGTAGTTCATTATGGCACAAACTTATCAAATACAAAGTAAGGGTAACCATCACAAACCATTGCCACAAGGACACAGGTTTACCCAAATCACAGTGCAGCACAAAGCGTAACGAATCATGGCACATCACCACAACAATTCAAAGGACCCGGGAAACTGGTCCAATGTGCGCAAACAAATGGCGCCAGCAAGATAAGATTGTTTGCAAATGAAAGTAAGCATCATAGTTGAGTCGGTCATCACAACAAAATACAGGATCCTACAGGAATAACAAGGGAAAACAAACATAAACGGGGAGGACAATCTCAAAACATAAACCACAAAACACCTCTAACAAAGCGCCACACACTCACACACGAAAACAACACAACAAACAACTGAGTCTTCACCTGGTCCTCACGGTTATGAAAGGGAGCCTCTCTGCAACAAAGTATCACTCATCATCATTTTCAGTTGCTAATTTTAAGTGAGACACATGCACTTTCCAATATATTCGCCCCGAAACAGGGTCCTGCAGCAAAACTGTGTTAGGGGCCAGCATCTTCACTATCAAAAAGGGCCCAGAGTAAGGAAGTATTAACTTACTGGAAACATCCTTTGCTCGGGACAGCAAAATGAAGGAATGGCAAAAGACCCTTTGACCCACCTGATACTTTCCACATACTCGCTGAGCGTTGACCCGAACCTGGATCTTACAACATGACTCCGTAAGGTTCCCCAAGGTCTGGTGACTTGGAAGTTCTTGTTGTGCATCCGATAAGGGCGAAGATGGAGAAGGAATCCCCCACATGCCCCACACACAAGCCAAAGCTTCCTTCTCAAAAGCACTCAAGCGACGTTCCGCCTCAGTTAGGGTACAGCTGGTAAAGGCCACCGGTGAAACCTTACCGTCGCACCACTGGCCGAGAGCGGCACCTAACGCAACACTTGATGCGTCAACATGCAACACAAACCTATGATCGATATCGGCCAAAGCAAGCGCTGGAGCACCAGCCAAAGCGGCTGTGAGGGCAACAAAACTGCGCTCTTGTTCCTCACCCCAAACAAAAGGGACATTTTTACGTTTTAAGGCATTTAAATGTGCAGCAAGTTCTGCAAAAAGAGGAATAAACCATCCATAATACCCTAACAACCCTATGAAGCGGGACACAGCTTTGACTGACTTAGGGCACGGAAAGTTAACAATCAGGCTCACGCGACTAGGGTCCATAATCAATTTTCCTCATGATATAACATAACCGAGAAATTTCACAGACAACGCAGCCCATGTCACCTTACTGGGGTTGACAGTTAAACCGGCCTTGCGCAAACGATTCAGCACCTCATGAATAAGTTCAAGGTTTTCCTCAAAGGTATCACTGTACACTATGATGTGGTCAATATAGTTATAAACAAACTTAAATTTGACATCGGACAATACAAAATCCAATGCACGGGACAAGGCTTGCGTCCCAAAACAAGCACCCTTCGGGATGCGCTTAAACTCATATTGGGCCCATTGTGTACGAAGGAGGTATATTTGCGACAATCAGGATGTAAAAGGCATTAATGAAAACTCTAATTCACGTCAATTATCGAGAAAACACTCGCTTTACCTAAATGTTGCAATGCAGCATCAACTGTAAGTGCAGGAAAGGGATCCAGATGAATTTTCTGACTTACAGCACCCATGTCTGTGACAAGACGGTACCCAGCCCCTCCTCCTTTCTTCACAATTGATATTAAATAAGTACAAATGGAAATAGGTCATGCTTTGAAAACAACGAAATTTCATGTTTGCATCCTTCATTGATTTCAAATGTTTACCAATGTTTCCATGCAATTTTAAAACGGATAGGTCAGCTTTCATTGCATTACAAATTTTACATTTTGTTTAAAACAGTCACCTAGGAATGGATTCATCCAGAATTTCAAGCCATTCACTTTTTTCCAATCCGAACGATATTCCTGAACACCTGTTTTTTTATCCTTTTTGAGAACAAAAATTTTTTTCTTGGCAGGAGAATGTACTACATTATAAATAGCGTCTTCTCTGCAAAAAAAAAAAACATTAAAAAATTTAGCTAACTTATCCCATATAATTCTAAAATATTGTTAAGACATCTCTGTCAAAACGGCTGGCACGGTGGGATAACTAAAGTACTATACTGTTTGTGATTCATGTGGCAAGCTTGCCTTTTTTCTCCCTCCTCTTCCCAAAGACAAAGGAAGTAGCAGCACCTTATGTGATATGGCAGGTAGTCCCCCTATTCCCTGTCAACGTAATCTGAGTATTACATTACAGATAAGTGTACAAAATATATGTGCAGACAGGTGGCATTATGAAATGAGAATATGATACTAAGGGCATGTTTCAATCTGCACCTGTGAAGTTTGAGAGCAGATAAGTCACAGCGAGTTGCCGAGTGTACATTACATTGAAAATCGCCAGAAATTCAACTGTTATTCTGATTATGGTACATTTGCTTACCATGACAGCCTCGTCATGGTACGTCTAACAACACTGCTTGTAAACAAATGTATGTTAAGTCATAGAGATATGTGTTTGCAACTCGGCGGTAGACATCGAACTTTTGCTGCCGCTACCGTTGCTCCGCTGCCAACTTGTCGATATATTGAGATTGCTGTTCCATGTGACCATGGCAGTTAGTGAGTTGATACGCTTCAACATTGAGGAATGAATACATCTGCGGTAATATATCTGCGACTACGATCCGTGGAAGGTTAAAAACAAACAATTGTTTTTATGTGGTCGAATGTGTGAGAAATGTGTTTTTCTTTCAGTTGCTCCCTTATTTAAACCATTTAAATATTATTTAAATTTGTTAAAATTTATTAAAACGGCACTCCTGGACATAATTACAGTGAAACAATAATGAAACAAAACCAGAAATATAAGAAAGGAATACGTACGCATTTCGACGATCATGCCTCAACTGATTTGCGACAAAACAACCGCCAAGGCATCTGAATTCGCGTGAAACATCGCTTTTAACGAAATTATGCTGAAATTCGCGGAAAACTTCAACTACGCCAAATTTCGCAGTATTTCGCGAGTCACCATTTTTAGGAGTCCATAGTAATACCCCAAAAGTAAAGTGAGTCACCTCAACTCATTGTCTTTTTGTTCCAGTGACTTGTGTTTTCATTTAAGTAATAGTACATTTTTATGTTATGGTGCACACTAGAGCACAGCACTAGAATAACCTGCACAATGCACACTAGCGCATTCTGACAGAACAGCAAAACTCTTATATTCATCTTAATTCTCTCGTCACCGCCATGTTGTTTTGACTGGTTAGTGCATATCTAGATCCCCGATTTCGTTTACCCACCACAACTAAGAATGTCATGAGGAAGGATCTTGACCCTTTCATCTAGTGTGTCGGACCTGGTCCGACATAAGTATTTTGCCTTTGCAGTCGCATGTCCGACCTGGTCCGACATGTTTTTGACGCACGTATTACTCGTTTGTCGAATATGGCGAGACTTCCTCAACGGCCGTGTGCTGCACTCTGTTGTTTCTCCTTGGAAGCTACGTGTGTGTATTTCGAAGAATCGCCACCGCAGCGCCAAAAATATTGATTGTGTTTCGATAAACATATTCGCGGCACTTTGTAAATGTTCCAGTGATATTTATTTGTTGGTTATTCGTTCGTTGCTTTTGTTATCAATTTGTTGTGTTTACAAAACATTATTAAGCAGCTTTGAATGAAAGGTAATGTTACTAGATAGTTGTTTTACATATTAAATAAACATTTTTATTTATTTTGTTACAAATTACGCAAACATTATTATCACTGCAAGTTACTGCACGTGTAATGTTTTTGTTTTTCGATTGTCACGGAAAGTAAAATTACGTGCGTAACTATCTTTGTAAATGCCTTTGAACAAAAATGCTTACACGGGCGAGTAACATTGCCAGGAGTTCAAATTGTAGAAGTAAATGTCTAGAAAGTAGTTTAATTTCAGAAGAATTGTCTTCAGAAGATGATTCAGAATGTAGTGAAAACAGTTCTGACATTTTGCTTACTCTAGAAAATATAAGTGATTCTTAGATGAAAGTGAAAATGATTCTGTCCATCCAAGACCTCATGGCGTACCTAGTAGTAGCTTCATTCCATATGAAAACCAGCCTGATTTTACTCAGTATCAATACACAAAAACATCAGGCTACCAAGAGCCAGCTGGACCTCAAAAGCTAGAAAATGTTCTAAGATTTTTTCCAGTTTCTTTTTTCTAATGCTATTATTCAAGAAATAGTTGACGAAGCAAATAAATATGCTCACAATAAAGTACAACAGAAATAGCTATTATCAGCAAGGTCAATATGGCATTCATCGGAGGACACTACACTTCCTGAAATGAATGCTTTTCTAGGTGTCATCCTAAATATGGCACTGAATCCAAAAGCAACCCACAAAATTTTTTTCTCAGAGGTGGATTTTGAAGCAAAGTTTTTATTCAGATGTTTTTTCGAGAGTTCACTTCATGCACTTGTTTTGGGTGTTTCATGTTTCCCCACTGAACCCAGATGCCAGAAATAGATCAAGGTCAGACAAAGTAAAAAGCATCGTCTCTTATCTTCAAAACAAATTTATGGAATATTTTGTGCCTGCTTTTGAATTGTTGTGGATGAGAGTACAGTGGCTTTCAAAGGGAGAGTTAACTTCAATGCTACAACCAGCTAAAACCAGTGAAGTGGGGCCTGAAAGTCTTTGTTCTAGCTGGTTCAAGATCAGGGTTTGTGTATTGTTTTGAACCATACTATGGAGCATTGTCAACAGCAAACCTTACAAGACCAGATTTACCATTCACTAACAGAATAGTGCTGCACATGGCTGAAAAATTGACTGCAAACAATCCAGGTTGTGGGTTTCATATATTTACTGACAGGTACTATACCAGTCTGTTGTTGGCCCTAGAACTGAAAAAACTCAAGATGCACTTGACTGATACTGTCATGGGCAATCGCCAAGGTTTGCCACTGCAAGTGAAAAAGCAGAACTTGAAACTGAAAAGCATGAAGTGCAATCATTCTGCCATGCAGATGATGTATTTGTTCTCTCATGGTGTGACCAAAGAGATGTCATTATGCTGAGCACTCTCCACAACACATCCATGAATAGAAAGGAGGAGGAAGCATAATGTTATTGAAGAAGTAATGAAGCCAGTAAAATTGCTTCATGGGGGGCGTGGATACGGTTGATCACTACGTGGTAAGTTACAAGTTCACCCGCAAGTTGGTCAAGTGGTGGAGGAAGCTGTTCTTCTGGATGTTCGAAGTTGCTGTTGTAAACAGTTTTCTTCTCTACAACATGCATCAGCAAAACCAAGGAAATGCCACAGTTTCCCACAAGAAGTACAAAGAGACGCTAATAACAGAACTCGTGAGAGATGTGTGGAATCTGAGGAGCAGGAAGCGAGGACGTCCAACTTCATCAGACAAAGAAGAGTGACTCAATGGTCGTCCACATTTCATTGCTGTGCGTCCAACTAAGAAAACAAAGGACTGTGCTGTCTGCAACAGCAGAAAAGTTCCTGGGGGGATGGCGGGAAACACTCTTCTTTTGCAAAACATGTTCTCGTCTACCTGGACTTCATCCTGGAGATTGTTTTGAACTTTACCACACCAAGCAGAAGTACAAAGTGTTCTGAGAGATTTTCATCACTTGTCATTTTACTTATCGTTGAGGAATGAACATGTGTGTGTAAAACATGTTAGTTAAAATTTTTTTGTTATTTATTTTAGCTATGATAAATTGTTTACTGAGAAACACTAAAAAGGGATGTAACTTGCCAATATTAATTACAAGTGCCTGAAGTAAACGTGGTAACAAAAATTTGAGTTGAAAGGGTTAAGCATGCACATTGTTACACAATGCTGCCTATACACACCACAATACGACATTCACCACTCGAGCTCATTGTTAAAATTTTTGGAAGTTAGGTAACTTGTAGGCTTGTCTGGTATCTATTCCTTTAGAAAAATTCTTCCCATTAAATGAAATCATTATTACTTTCTGGAAAATTGTCTGTTTTACGCCGGTGACATTTTAACATGAACTTATGGCAAAGAATACTTTTTAAGGGTCAGAATTTGGGTAGTTTGGAAACTACGACAACAGTGCAGCTACAACATATTTCTTGGATTCATGCTGGTTCATCTTTCGTCCTCTTGCATCATTTCAAAGCATTTTATATTAGACATACATTGTAATGTGTTCACAGACATGATAATGTGACCTGTTATCTCATAATGCAAAACTGTTTTGAGTATAAAAATATTTTTACATTTGCTTGTGTATTATGTTAAAAAATTGAATTTGTACTTTTTATGTAATGCAAAAATTGAGTTTGACACAAAAGCTTACTGATTTTAGAATCACAACAACACAATGGACGTGACGCAAAGGGCGCAGCACAAATCAAATAAATTGTCATCATCTAGGCAGAAGCCATGACGCTGATTGACTACATGTTTTTTTTTTATTCTAGTCACGTCTGTTGTGTTATTGTTATTCTGGCATTATATTGCTATAGAAATTACATGTAGCCTACTAGAATATTTTAGTTTTTGATATAATGAATGACAAAAATTGTTTTTACTGCACAATTGCTTATTTATTAATTGACTTCTGTTTTGTGCTTATTTACAAAAACATTATAACGTGCATTTTGTTCCAGGTCAGATGTGCTAGGCCATGTTTTGCCAATGCTGGGAAAGGATTGGGCTCAGACTGGCGTTGCACAACTTTTTACAAAGATTAGTAATAATGGATATAAATTGCTGTATCTTTCTGCCAGAGCTATTGGTAAGCAGCATTTTTTAGCTGTCTAAAATATAATTTTTTGAAGTTCCAGAGTTTTCATATTTAACAATTTTGTTGATTCCTCAGGCCAGTCAACTGTCACACGTGATTACTTGAAGTCTGTCAAACAGGACAACCTTTCCTTGCCTGAAGGTCCTGTGCTATTGAGTCCAACAAGTCTTATCAATGCATTTCACAGGTTTGTAATTATTTCCTTTTAACTTGCATGTTAATTTAAATAACATCCATGTATGAATGCAAAATTTCAAGACCTTGATGTAGTTAGTTTTATTAATCCTGTTACCAATTAATTTTTGAGTTGATATAGTTTTAACTTCAATTAAATCTTAATCTAGGCTCTCATCAAAGTATACAATAGGGTTCTTGGTTGTTGTCACTTCAGTGTTGTAAGTATGTACAGAAGAACCCTGCTTTTAAAATCCCATTAATTTGATTACCTCAATTTTTCATGGTTGTAAAGTCTGTAAACCAAACTGTTGACTCCGAATCTGTCTCCGACTCAAGTTTTTCCATTTTCTGAATCCAACACCACTTAGACCTCAACTTAAACTACTCAATACATTGAGAGGCAAACAAATTGTGCAAGACCTAATGTTTTTCATCAAAGCACATGTTATCATTGTGTGAAATGTCATACATTTTACAGAATAATGCAATTTTTATATTTACATAAATTTGTACCAAATTTCATGTTTCATGTTAGTATTGTTATTAAACTATGAAGACAAGTAATAAAAATGCAGTTCAAGCATTACCAAATATGTTTTTTGATTGATGGAGTAATAAATTCAAAGTTTTGCAGTATGCAAATAAATTTACTATACCCAAAATACAGGTGTACCTAAACTTCATTACACATCTTAATATACGTATGTAAAAATATTATACACCTCATACTCTTTACTGTATGGAATACAATATTCTAACAAGCTTTATTCAATGTTTATAGTACCTTATTTACTCGTATATAGCACAGTCTTCATTCAGTGGAGCCCTGATATCTGACATTATTTTGAGAGCAGAAAACAACCTTTAAGCACTAACTTGGTTTGGCAGCAATGCAGTTTCTAGTAATGCAACCTCTCCAAGAAGCTTGGAATGCAAATAAATGAATTTTTCAAGTGATACTTTTTCTGAAAAATAAAATTCTTCTCATTCTTTAAGTGAAAGAGAAATTGTTATTCAATATTACCGGATTCAATTACTGATTACTGTATTTGTGTTTGTAAAACAAATTAAAATCATGACATTAACTGTAAGGGAGATAAGTAAGGACCCTTAAAAATGGATACGTGCGAAATTTGCGAAATACCACAACATTTTGGGCAAATTAAATGTTTTCTGCGAATGTCTGCATAACTTCGTTATAAGCAATGTTTCACACAAATTTAATTGCCTTGGTGGATGTTTTGTCACAAATCAGTTGAGGCACAATCATTGAAATGTGTACATTTTCCTTTCAGATATTTGTGGTTTTGTTTAACTATCGTTGCTCTGTAATGATATTAGTCCATGCGTGTGATTATAATAGATTTTAACCTTTTCCACCTTCACCTTAACGAGTTTGAGTAACTGATAGACAGAAAAACACACATAGTTGTTATCTAACATATTCGACCACGTAAAAATCCTAATACAGTAAAGCACCACGTTAACAAACTTCTGCATTACGGACATTTTACTAAAACAAACTATTATTTCTGTCCCAATAACAAAGGTGTTACCCTTTAGGCTTTTTTCTCTGTCTTCTTGGGCAGCAGCACTGCCTGGATGTTTGGCAGGACCCCACCCTGGGCGATAGTCACACCAGACAGAAGCTTGTTCAACTGCTCGTCATTACGGATGGCGAGCTGCAGGTGACGTGGGATGATTCTTTTCTTCTTGTTGTCACGTGCGGCATTCCCCACTAGCTTGAAGCACTTCTGCAGCTAGGTACTTCATGACTGCAGCTAGGTAGACTGGAGCTCCCGCTCCAACACGCTCTTCATAGTTCCCTTTGCGCAGCAATCTGTGAATTCGGCCTACTGGGAAATACAGTCCTGCTCTGCTGGAGTGCGACCTCGATTTTCCCTAAACTTTTCCACCCTTTCCTCTTCCAGACATGATGGAGATGAGCTGTATGTAACGACCTACGCCAGAGAGCCTTTGTATTTAAATAGTAATATTCTTCAATATAAAAAATTTTGAAAACAATGTTAAGACAATCTTTAAAATTTACTGTAACGCGACATGATATTTCAGCATGCACTACATAATTTTTCCAATATTCTTGTTCATAATTTGTGGAAAGATGTGTTTCTTTTTTTTTTAGTGCAAGCACTGCAGAAGTGTTCGTTCCTTTATAATGTCTTGGGTTCGTCTAGCTCAATTTTTTTTTAAAATACACTTGCCAGATATTTGTGACTGTTTTTGCGCTTAAAATGTCAACAATGAAACAAAACGCATTCGTCATAAAGTTGGCTATGATAAAAGATATGGGCGTGGGCATTATAGGATATGCGGGGCTATTGAATTTGGAAACTTGAAATCAACATTGTCCATAATTTTAGGCCAATTCTGGAGTTTGAAAAAAAAAACTGTTTTTCTTGCCTTAACTGTAATATGTGTTCAGCATTGCACAAGATGCTGGAGAAAAATGTTTTTAAATTGGTTTATGCATTCCCGAGTGCACATGGTTCATTGGAAGGTTGATACTCACCTCTGAAAACTTAGGACACTAGTTTGATGTGTAAAACATTGAAGATGATTTAGGTAAGGAAACCACAAGATGAACGAGGAGTAATCCATTCAGGATGATTTTTTCCAAAATTGGAGTTTGTTTTAATGTAACTTAATTTAGTTGAATAAGTTTTCTTTGTGAGCTTGAAAATTAATTCATATTGGTAGGGGTTCCTATAGACTTCACAAACTGTACTAAGTTATGTTTGGTGAATAGAGAGCTTTACAGTTAGCCACAGAACATAAGTATCTAGAAGTTGTGATGCAGGCTGATCTAAGGTGGACAAAGCAGGATAGAGTAGTTTAAATGGATAGAAGGGATTTAGGACTGCTGAGGAGAGTGTTGAAGGGAGCTAGGTTGTGATGTGAAGGGAAAGGCTGAACCACCACTCTCCTCGGCACCTGCACTGCCCAGGGTATCCTACCAGCCAAACACAACTTCGTTCAATTAAACAGATTTATTTACAAAAGAAAAAACGCTGTGTCCAATAATTAGATAGCTCGTAAACGGGTTCGCCCTACCATAAATGAGGGTTACAAAAACCTGAGGAAACCCCTTTTTACACTTTAAATTCCACCAAGATAGTATCTCGTAAAATACTTTTGGGCATGTTTGCTTGCACGTGCCCCATTATACAAAACAAAAATAAATTTATAATAAAAAATTCAGTTCAATACTAAAAAATTAGTGCATACGAAGACAATTCTCTTGTGTTCACACTTGCTCCTCCACCAGTGTCTTTCAAGGTAATTGTTAATTAAAAGGTGGGGCAAAAGAATATTTACGTTTACACAACTTTTAATTCTCGCATCGTATCAACCCAAGTCGTAGAAAGGTCCTGGTTCAAGAGTACACTCGGAGTTTATATTACATAATGCACTTCATAAAAACTTTCAAAATAATTGCCATTTCCTCTCAAAATATCTCCTTCACTTTTAATCTAGGTGCGAAGCAAAGCCGCTCTTACAGTTGCGAAACACAATGAAAATTATATAAAATCAGTCACCCTGCCTTTTTCCTTGCTCACACGTCCAACCTGAATTCTCATAAAATGATTGTGTGTAGTCTTGGAGAACTTGAAAATCCACACAAGAAAACAAACTCGCGCAAATGTCAGCAGAACGCCTTTGCTGTTTCCAGACATTAGTTAAACAGGGCCAAGATTCTTTAAAACTCTTGCCTGCCACCCCTGGCCGCATGTAATGTACTACACCGTGTTCGCTCCACTCCAACTAAACAAGTGATGCTGCCACACACAGCCTTGATACATTTATACTATTCCCCCTCCTTTCTCACTCACCCCACTTGTGTATATGCCGAAGCCCAACAGCCAGTATAGTAGAGTGGGATGAAGGAAGCAGAAAGGAATTGCCTGACTCTGAAACAATAGGGAAAAGCAACTTGGAAACTAATCCAGAAAAAAATCCTGTTAAAAAAATCCCAAATGTAGAAAAATATTCAAACAACCTAAACATAAAAACAATTCGTGGCTCAAGGCTTTTGCATGATGATTCGTCCAGTATTGGAATATACTGCCGCAGAGTAGAATCTGTAAGTGGAGGAGAAGGTGCAGAGAAGGGCAGCAAGATGGGTGATGAATAAATGGAAAAGTCAGGGTCAGGCTGGCGAGGGGGAAAGGAGCCTAACATGAAGAGAAGGTATTGGGATGAAAACTGTTGGACAGGAAAAGAACAGAAAGACTGGTCAGGTTGTATGGAGTGATGAATGAGGAGGGTGGATGGGGTGGTTTTGTCTGCAAGCTAACTAAGGGAACATTAAAGGAAAAGGTATAACAGTGAATAGATTCGGAGGGTGTGGAGGAGAACTTTCAGAGGGGTAGACAGTCAATGTTGGTGAGGACGGTGAGGAAGTGTAATGCACTGTGGGAAGAGTTGGTGACTGTGAGTGGGGTTGAAAGATTGGGAAGGGATTGGAGGATTGGTGCTGTGGGGATGGGAAGGCGTCTTCTCACTACCGGGCATTATTTCAATTGTGAGTAAAATTATTATTATTTATTCCATAAACTGTGCATAATTTTTTTATAACTTTTATGAAGCAATTCTGTGTGTTATAACAGAAATTGTAACTTTTTTGGTAACATTACGTCCTTAGGCTTGCTCATGTTTTGAAATTTGGTTTTAAATAATACTGCATTAAAGTAGTTCATACTTAATTTTTAATAAAATTAAAACTTCAAGGACAAAATGTTGAATTCATCAGGGGGAAATCTAATTATTTTTTGAGAATGCAATTTTGTTATAAAGAACTTCACTTGTGGCCATAGATACTTTCGCACAGATATAGATATTGCTCAGCATATTATACACTTGAAGAGTATCAACTCACGCATGGTCATTTGGCGGTTATCTCAGTATTATATCAGTAAGGTGGCAGTGGAGCGATAGTAGCTGCAGGAAAAGTTCAAAATCTGATTAACAATACAGTTCTAGGATTTATGTGTCAACGCATGTTTGTTTCAAAGACGGTTTGTTTACGTGTACTGTAAATATTTGTTTAGGCGTTTCGAGGATGTTTCCTTTATAATGGATTTTCATAATAGAAATAAATGAAAATCATCACTGGACAGATCCTTGTGTTAACAACCATATTGTGAAAGTTGTTCTGTCTTGAAAAGAGTAGGAACACAAATTGGCTAAATTGTAGGGAAACATTATTTTCTGCTATTCGATCAATAAATAATTACCAACAGTTCGTCTGTTTGAGTAGGTACTCTAGACAAATAACTGAATTAAGCCATGTATTTTTTGTAATGAAAAGTTGTAATTTCTGCACATACTGAAACGGATTGAATAAACTGGAGGAAATTTCCCTTTACCCCGTGACAAGCTTTGGTTAAGTATACCAATTTATCGCATCTGAAACATTTCTTACTGTCTTGCATAGTCGAGCATTGTGAAGCAAGATGTCCTTCCCTATTACACCTGTATAACCACACTGCATACTGGATCTTTTCTGCAAAGTTTGCTTGTTTTCATATGCATGTACACGCTAACTAGCAGTGTGCCCCAGCATACCATACTTGTAACAAGCCTGCAGGCTCGTATTACCCGAGAATTTATCTCCCTCATATCATTCCATTTTATGCTCCTTTGTGTACTGCTGAGCAGTATACTACAGGTTGTCTACCTGAACCCCCCAATTCTTTAAATCCAATAAGGGAGATGGAGCACATATGAATGAACATTGCTGTCTAACTTTAGGGTTCAGATTTTCTAAGATGAGCTGAATAAAGTCTTGCTCACCCAAAGTTACAAGTAAAGCTCTACATGCAACACTCAAATCTTTAATGAAATCAGAAATCCTTTGCTCTTTCCCCTGGAATCTATACATCTTTGACTTAACAAAATACTCCCATCACCTGCTTTGGGCATGACATCTCCCACAACTGCCCCTTTAATACACTCCAACTAAGACCCTGTTCCATAGCTTCCTGAAAAACTTCTAAAGCAGTCCAAAAATGGGGCATTAACCTCTGTAGCATCTCATTATCCCCTACTGCAAGTGACAGTATTGCAACCTGCGTACTGTTTTAACAAAAGCAAAAAGACCTTCCGGGTGAAACAATTTCAAGTACGGAATGTCTTTAAGAGATGTTGAGATTAAATTCTTTTTAATCAAAGGCACACTACTCTCACACCCAGAAGGCCATTCCTCACCGCCTAACAAGGCAGATAAAGCTTCCATATCTTTTTGCACAGTGGCTATCATTTTCTCCCTCTGGTTTTCAATTCCCTCATTTCCTGAACGCTGTATTTTTGCTGCTTGCAGGTTCACAATCAGGCCAGGAACATCCAAGTTATAAATCCAGGTGGTGGTCACAATGATTTCCCATCACAAATTTTATTAAGAACACTAAAAATGTTACATTAAGTTTAATACTGTATCTTCAGCTTGCACCAATCACTGTGAAATCAATGTGACATTCCCCCTGCTCACCACAACACCATTTGAGTGCTTCAGAATCCCCTTTCACCACAGCGCTTTCCAAAAGGTGTAATTGTAATTGAAAACTTAAGGGAATGTTAAGAGTCTTAAAGAAAGTAAGTAAATTCACAACTTAATATTTAGCCAATAAGCTAGAATCACCAATAAACTCGTCAGAAACAAATTGCAAAAAAAAAAGTGCATTGAGGATCATAACCAATGGAAACTTGCAGCCGCTATGTTTTTATCTGTATTGTAAATAATTGACATACAACAATAATAACACCAAGATTGGATATTCCAGGATTATTACAAATATAGCCTCTTATTTGACACCATTTGCATGCACTTTGCTAGGCATCATTCACAACAAGTATGCATCTATATTGTCGTAGTTAATCAACGCAAATCATGTATAAATGGGAAGGCAATCTCAACTTGACAGTTGAAAACTATTTTTTTTAACATAACTTTCAAGACAATAAATATTTTTTAAATTCAAATTACAAACAATAAAGAAAAGGAAATGTCTTGTACAGCAAACAGCAGTTTCTGTAAATATGTTGTACACAACCAATTATTATTTCAACATCTGAATGCTCTATACAAACAAGAACTTCCATGCAATAGTAATACCTGATAACGGATTTACTGTGTCTTGACACTGCATATTAATTCAATTTTCTCTTGCTCTCATTTACAAGTTAATTAAGTGTAAATAATAGTCAAAATTCAATGGCAATTGCCTTATACTGGTAAATACACTGATCAGTAAGAGTCATGTCTCAGGCAAACCAGTATCATTTAAACCAGTTTCAAATGCACGGGTCCTTGGGGTGTATTTGATGTACACTGAAGTAAAATGGCACATCACGTTCCTGCCGTCGAGAAGAAAAAGCCTCGCCAATCCACCGAAAAAAGGATTTCGGACCACTGGCATGAGCTTCAAATTCGTATTTCAGAGCAGTAAATCTAGCAAAGTTGGGAACAAGAAAGCAACTACACCAACTGATAACCCGTGATGTAGACACTCGTAACATGCAGTATCGTAGCGTGCCTCTACCACAGTTAGTTTTCTGTTCGCAGGTACCCAGCCAAATTGCTAGCATTGCATATCTTACAATAAAAATAGAAATGTCCTAAACTGGAATTCCATTCCCCACGGAATACTATGCACTTGCCCAACTTTACGGCTACACAAGATGTTGCATGGTAACTGCATACAGCCTATTTTAAAAACACTTGTTACTGAAATGATGTGTTGAATATGACCTCTTGATAGCAACACAGTATAGGATCTTAACTCCAACACCCAAAACGGGCCCGAAAATGCCCACATTATCAGGTACTTTTCTTTGCATCCAACATCGCCAGCACAATGAGTCCAACTCCACGTAAGGCAGCGCAGCTCGCACACACCTGGTCTCGACAAGTACCTCTCTCAGACTGACTCCCACTCTCTCCCCCCTAGTGTGCACTTGGCTTTCGCTTAGTCCCTGAGCTGGCCACCAGATGCGCCACAAGGTGAACAACACGTAACTGGAGTGGGGGGGAAGATAAAATGAGGAAGACTCGGATGCCAGACACACTGTTGTCAGGCGCCCCCAGAAAGCTTCCGCTCAGCTCAGATGACTTGCACACTATTTGGAACAAGAACTGCGTGTTCTGACTGAATAACTGCGGACATATGCTGTTTTTTCACTAAGAATAATTGCTGCCAGCTGTGCTATACCTGAGTAACATACACCCACCACGCATACAGAAGAAATGCCTCTGGGAGATACAATAGCGCTGTCTCTTTCCCTCACATGCACCCACACAACTACTCGTGCTTATCTCTGCTTAGCTTGCTACAGCTCATATTTTACTCCGTAGACCTTCAGCTTTTTAAGATAAGCAGCAAGTATAGCAGATGAGAGGATGCATTGGCGTTACCTTCTCCAGTTTTGTGTCAGTGCATTTGCTGTTCTGATTCACCTTCATGCTCACAGTCGGCCATACGTGTATTTATCTTTTATTTTATTGGCAATTTCAACATTTACTGTACACTAATTATAAATTATAATTTAACACACTAAACGTCCCATAAACTTGAGCGAGAAGCAATAAATCCTTGCGGGCTGTCCGTTGCATTGTTAAAGTATCTTACACACCGTCAGGAAGAGCGTGGGAACAAGAGTGTCACCTTTTTTTTGTCTTGGAACGAATCTGTTTGGACAGCTGAAGGGAACGAAAGAAAAATTAAATGTAAAAAAAATCATGGGTGGTGGGCGGTATGTGAAAACTAGCATGTCTAGCTTTAGCACTGCTTTTCAGCAGCGAACTATCTAGATTTAGTTGGGCTCATGTAGATCAGACATGTTTTCTGTCGGCGCACTGCCGGAATAAAATCACAAACTTGTAACCTTATTTAAGGGCAGTGGTGCACGTCGTGTGTGGGAATAACCATAGAATAGAGTTAAACCGTCCACAAACACGCACTTATATGTTATCAGCGTGCAGTTAGATGGTATATAACGCAGGGAGCCGGAAATCAGCAGTCAGACAGCGAGACTTCGTAGAGTGAGGGTGTACTTCTCTTCGCTGTGCGCTATGACATCTAGCAGCCACCGCTTGAACCATCTTAAATGTAGCTTTTTCCTTTGGTCCTTTCTGCTTTGCCCTTCTCATCGCTTGGACTCTCCCTACTCGGTCTAAACAAATGGTGGGGGGAAGGAGACGAAGAGTGTGGGTAGTGAGATTATTTATCTCTACAAGCTTCGCATTGCATGTGACCACGAGTGACGCGGCGTGGCTAGGGACATATCAACACACAGCCCAAACCTCTGGACGTAGACACACAAAATTTTCAAGGTGGCTTCCCCTCACGCAGTGAACTCCAAACAAGAAGGAATTTTTTTAAATTGGGAAATTAAAGTGGTGACAGGAAGTAAATGAATTTTGCGAGATTACGTAATTTTTGCTTCAAAATATAGTGTATTAATATACATACTACAATATTTTTAGATTTTCTTCAAATTTCTAAATGAAGGGTGAAAACTTATAATGTATTTTAAACGAATACTTTACAACCTGCTGAGATATCTAGTTGATTCTTACAAGCTTTCATAAAAAAAACCTTCTTTCATTGTGTTTTTTCCTCAAAATTTTACCTAAATGGCCGTTAAGAAATGTAATGCGTTTCCAAATAATTCTCAGTAATTCGTAAAACCATGGAGATAGCGAGATTATTTTTGAATTGGAATGAAGCTTAAGTTTAAGTTATTTCATTTTTTCCCCCCAAAATCTGATGCCAGGTGTGTAAATGGAAGTAAAATGTTCCAGAACCCCGGCAAAATGAGCATGGCTATGGATGAATAATTCAAAAGATATTACTCTTTGTTATTGGATTTATGAAAACACTTTTCGATTTGGACCCCATACACACACAAGAATTCTAAAGACCTTGGTGTTATCGGGTATTATGTAAGTCTGCGGTGAGGGAGAATTATAACATCCCTGGTAATAGATTGCAACAGGAAATTTCTCTGATATTTTGCATGCACATGTTAGTAGCAGAAAATTTTTATATTTGAAGTATAGGACAAAGTTGTGAAATGTTAAAAGCATAGAGGACGCAGCCGCCACAAGACAAGCTAAGAGCCGGTGAGGGGTGACATTAGCTGGCTACAGAGCAGTGCCTGTAATGAGGATGAGAGAAAAGGGAGATTTGCCTAATGAAACGCTACAATCCAAGCAGCCGGGAATCGAACCGGAGTTGCTATAACGTTGTTTAATTTTGACAGAATACCTGCCGAAGTCGTCTCAAATATTTCCTTTATTTTTTTTTTTTTTTTGTAAAAATAATTATAGCTGAGGACTAAACGATGGTAACTACCATAATATGATACCCAACTATTATGGAATGTACCCTGTTTACTTTAACATTTTAAGAATAGGTACTAAAATTTTGTTAAATTTTTAACAATAGTAACGGATGACGCCGCAGCCGGGAAGGTAGTTATATATAACTGGTTTTCATACAGTCAAACTTTTTCATATTTTAGGATTTCATAAAGTACCAATGCTATAATAATTATGTACGTCATTTACATATTAGGTAGGCACGACAAGACTCCTTTTTGGTAGCTAAATACAAATTCCATATCTGAAGTGCCAGCATACATTTATACGTTTTCGTACTGAAATATTCGCCGCCGCACTATGTCATGCATATATTTTAACGTCTTTGAGAAAGTACCTAAACTGCCAAATTATTTCAGTTTACAATGACAAAACTGAGCATCTTTAAAATATACAGGTTGTAACAGAAGTGATTGTCAATAATTCACACATGGAAAGTACTGGCCAAATGAAGCTACAAATGTCCAATAACCATGGGTCCGGAAATCAACTGTTTTCGGGATAGAACACATTGTTTTTTGCAGTTGATCAGTATGTAGGAACACATGGCATTTCTAATCTTTAAAGGTGTTCAAAATGTTGCCCATGCATCTGAATGCAACATTGAACTTGTCTCTGAAACGAGTTGCGAATCCTCTCAGGCAGTCCTGGTGTATTCTGTAAATGCTGGAAGGCTGTTTCAATCCGCAAGCGTAATTCTTCAAGAGAGTTGACCTCAGTAGCATAGACCAGGCTTTTGACATGACCCCACACACAGAAATCCATGGGATTTAAATCCGGTTACCTTGGAGGCCATGGCACAGGTCCTCCTCTACCTATCCAATGTTGACCATACCGTCGAGTTAGAAGCCGGCGCGCACGTAATTGAAAAAGTGCTGGAGCACCGTCATGCATAAACCACATGTTCAGGCGTTGGTTCAGTGGAACATCATCATCATGAAGCAGATCTGGAAGTACAGTACGCAGAAACTGCCTGTACCGATCTCCGGTTAGTCTCTGTGGTAGGAAGTGTGGTCCAATTATGCGGTCTCCAAGCAGTCCGGCCCAGACGCTTAACGAAAAACGTTGCTGATATCGTGACACGTGTGTCGCATTAGGATTGACATCGGCCCAAATGTGACAGTTATGGAAGTTGAAAATGCCATCACGGGTAAACCCTGCTTCATCCATGAACAGAATACTGCTTACAAACAGGGGGTTCAAAGTACACAGCTGTTGCATCCATTGGCAGATATTCGCTCTAGGAAGGAAGTCTGCATTGTTGAGAGCTTGCACACGCTGGAGATGATACGGATACAGTACTTGCCAATGTAAAATTCGCCACTTACTCATATGACTTAGCACACGCTCCTGGATAGCAATCCTCCTTGTTGACGTTCGTGTACAATGTCTTAACACCCTTTCCTCAACATCAGGTGTTATGGATCTGGGTCTACCTTCTCGTACATGATGTGTGAAACTCCCACTTTCTCGAAGGTGCTGATGTAACCTCGTAAATTTACGTCTGTCCGGCTGCCTGCGGTGAGGAAAAGCTTCTTCATACAATCGTGCAGCCTGAAGTGCACTGCCATTAGCTTTGCCATACATGAAGTGCATGTCAGTGTGCTCTTCATTAGTTTAACCTCCGTCCATGGTGCCTTTACTTTCGTAACTGATTGTCTGTACGGCACAGTGCATGTAGGGGGCGAGGGGAGTAGTTGCACATGCATCAACAACCATACCTTGTGATACCAGTGAAATTACCTAGGAATCCAAACTCGTTTGGAGTTGGTTCCCAATTCGACTTGTTACGAGAACTCGACAACGGTTGATTTCCGGAATCATGTTTATTGGACATTTGTAGCTTCTTTTGGCCAGTACTTTCCATGTGTGAATTATTGACCATTACTTCTGTTACAGCCTGTATAATGGTAATACATTTGAGATTTGTTTTGTAAGACAACATTCCAATAGAAACAGCTCTATCGCGTCACTTTGTCACTTTTTAATTTCGAGCTGACACAAATTGTTGTTTCCTCTTGAACCTTGTACGTGGTGTGGTGAAACAAACTACAACACGGAATGAAATGAGTTACATCACACATGTGTTTTATTGATAACAAATACATTGCAGTTCATCCAGCCGGCTATTTTTAATGAACTTGGCCCAATGTAACATAGTCCAAAACAAAATATAATCCAATACTTAATTTTTTTACTTCAGGTACAATACTTATATTATTATTTATTCGTCTGGGTTAACTATATTTTACTGAATCATTTACAACTGTGTAAATATAGTTACTACGTGAGTTTAGCGACTGAAAATGATACTAAAATGTCACTAGTAAAAAGGAATTTTTGCGTTTGTCGCTTCCTGTTGTGAAACATTTAAAAACTCAACATTTAACCAAGACTGAAATTTAACAATATTGAAATATACCCTAAACCTGTTTGTTTCCTTTGAGCAGGATAGTGTAAATATTAAATATTTTTAATGAAAACTTTTCTCCTAAAGCCCAGATGTTTCTGGAAAGTAAAGCCTGAAACACAACCCTAAAAATTAAAATCACAAAACATTAACATTCATAAGTATTACCATTTTATAAGCAGGGTTAACGTTGTTACCAATATAAAGCAAGCAAAGTACATTGAAATATAACAGCACCGAGCATTTTCACTGAAACATCATTGGATCTTTGTAGCAACTTGATTGTAACGAAATGTAATTTCTTGGTCCTGTAATAATCATACAGTTATACTGTCTCATAAAAATTCATACATCTTTTAAATGTTAAAAAAGACATTTTATAAACCATAGATAAATATGATTAACAATCAACATAAGCATTATGTAAGTAATTACTATTTGATTTAAATGTTTATCCAATAAGATTGACACTACAAAGTAAACAAATAATCTCATATAATCTCACTAACGTAAACATATTGTTTTATTTGTTTAATCACAACACAATTTGAATTGGGAGAAAGACAAATAAGTTTTACTTCGGCATATTCCGATGCATAATTTGGGATTTTCAGGTCACAAAGGCATGTTTCTTGCATATCAAGTTTTTGGAATCAAAATGTTTTTCTTTCTTGAACATACTAGTCAGGCATTTCAGCAAAAATCAAACAAAGGTGAGTTTACGGAATGCTATATACTACCATTATTCTTGTCCTCTTTACTTTTCTGTTCAGCCTGTCTTTACAACGCAAATGAGCATGACAAGAATCGGCAATTTCTGGCAGAAAACATTCATAGATAAACCTATGTAACTTGGGTACCATATTTGCTTCCCAAAAGTTTTTGTCTCATTCCACTATTTTAAGTTCAGTGCCTAAGTCGCAATGAATAACAAGTATGCATGTATTTCATTGTGCTGTGTTTAACTGTCTCTGTATTTGATAGTGAAAAGGATTTGATGTGTTTATTTTTTTTGTTGTCGCTACAAAAATTATTTTGCAAGGTGAATACCAACAAAATATTTTGTGCCCACTGGCAAATTTTTTTTCGGTGTGGATAAGAAAAATACGTTTTCCCGTGCGTCAAAGAACGCAGTTCTAAGTGGCGCTTGCATACAGTGTTGCCAAAGTGTGTGGAATTCCACAAAATGTATGGAATTTGAAAATGGTTGGTAAATTTTGGATGGAATGAATAGCTGTGTGAGACATGTGGGGGACATGCTGTTGAAAAATATACTTCTTATTTATAATTTATGAATATAGTGTTAAATATGAAATAATTCAAGAATTATAATTGAATGTGAAAGTGGATGCTTGAAATCAAAATCTCAGGAACAATATATGTATTCAAAAAATGTATTCTGTGTAACCCATTGTACATAGGTGAGCACGGCGCATAAGGAATAGGCCTGTGCGCTGGAGGAAGAAGGAGAGGAGGGAGCTAAAACAGTGACAGCGAAAATTTTGGGTTCATTGAATGTGTGTTAACAGTTACATAGTTTGAAGGCCATCTGTTTTGTTTTATGCTTATGTTCGCGTCTGAGAGAGGTGGCCATCGGGTGTTCAGAAAAGAGGTTTGGTTTGTTATGGAAGAGCTTAATAGATTTTAAGTTGTTTGTTTTGTTTTTAATAATGGGGAAAGTTACCCGAGGACAGGGTACCGTAATCCGAGTGCAAACGTCTCATTGGCCGTCCATAGGCACCTGCATATCCTGAAGGATGAAGTGAAATCCAGCAATAGAGAAGTGATTAATGAGAAATGAAGGGAAACAGGAGCTCCTCGAGAAAACCCGCCAGCCAAAGGAAACTCCCGTCGTATTTTTCCCCGTGCGAAAAATCTGTGACGGATCCCACGGAAGATCGAACCCGAATTGCTTGGTAGGAGTCAAGTGGTCTGACCACTTGGACACCGCGGACCTAAAAAAGGGGATAAAGTGAATGAGGGGGCAATAAGGCAAGTTGTTAGTTATTTCTCAGGCAAATTGTATTGAATTTAGTTGTGTCCGTGGAATTTGGAATGGCTGGATTAGCAACACTGAGCATATGCAAGGAGATAGCTAGTGATGAACATTTTTAAGCGTGGGAATTAATTTGGTTCGTATAGCCTATTAATTAAAATTTTAGCATTTTTAGTTAGTTTTTTGTAAACAGAAAATTATGCTTCAAAGACATTATCCTCAAATGTGTATAGGCGCTTCACTAATTTAGGCTATATGCCATTGTTTTCTCACTGTATAGAGAACAATTTTTCGTTCGTAAAGAATTCCTCCCAGTACAATTAAATTTTTTTTAAATATTTGCAGAGCCACAAAAATAGGTGAAACAATGATAGTGTAATTTATAGTAGTCTTATTCTCCTTTTTACTGTTCAGTTCCCCATATTTCTAACTATATGCTAGAGTACTTAATTTGAAAGTACAATTAATTAACTTCAAAGGACAAAACACACCAGCGGTCTCGACTGCTACCTGGACAATGGGCTTTTATATTGTGTCACGTATAGGTAAAACATGTTTTTTTTGTATGAAATATTTGCTCTACTATCTGATCACACATTTAAACACTAATTAGGAGTAACACAAATTCTCAAAACAAAAACCGCATATTGCTGCATGATATGAAATTTTTGTATAATATATTTTAGTTACGTTCTAACTAAATTTTTAGTGAACAACAAACCTGAGGAACTACATATAGTGGAAATACACGTCATCATTGTACTTTATAAAATAACATGTTACATTATGCGTGAGACATACTTATCATTATTAATGTTGTCATTATTTTCTTATTAGAGGATGTTTTTTACTGATTTAGTCTTCCAATTTCGTTTTTAAATCCACACACTGTTGCAACCATGCAAATAAATGTATGAAATATATTATAATTGAATTTTTAAATATCAGCAAACTTCACGTACACGTCCACAATGCTGCAATGTACAAATGAATTTATCATCTTTTTGCGCAGGCAGCGAAATGACGTCTCTATCAGTCCACCGTTTCGAGTGAGTGAAGAGGTTTTGGTCAGCTCTTAACATCAAGGTCTTCAGCGCTGGTGAGGGGTGATATGATGTGGTTATGGGGCAGCGCCGGAATGAAAGGGCGGGGGAAGCGGGAGATCCCTGAGAAAACCAGCCGACCAGCGGCATTGTCTGGCATGATTCCCACATGTGAAAATCTGGGGACCGGCCCCACCAGGCATTGAACCCGTATCGCCTTGGTGGAAGGCAAGGGGTCTGACCCTTCGGCCACCGCTGCCCCACCACCGTCTCGACCTTGCCTCCATCTTGCCGCTCAGTCAAGACACTTACGTTTACTCATCTATTTTCCTGTGCGGACATGAACGACCGTACTGTCATAAAAGTAAAGTAATCTCATGACAACACGCGCTTCTAGCTTCGTCAATAGACGTAAAATGGTTTTTATGTACATAATTTTTGTGCATAACTTATGCAGGGGTGGATCTCGACTTTTACTTTAGAGGAGGTCACCGTTCCTAAAAATTTAAGTTGGGGGATTTGCGAGTCCTCCGGGAAAAAACTGGGTTTTCAAGGAGCAAAATAGTTTTATTTAAGCATTTTACATACTTAAAAATATTAAATATACGCTTACTGTTGCAATAGCGTGATTTCAATTTATATGTTTTGTTATTGTCTCCGGTATATAATTCAAATTTTGACCTTTGGTTTGGTGAAAGGGGTCATAACTCCTGTGACACTCCCCCTCTTTTTTTTTTTTTTTTTTTTTATACACCCTTGATCTCATGTTTGAATTTTTGGTTTTTCACTTGTTAACTTCATTAAGATTGGTCCGAGGGGGAGGTGGAGGCGGCTGAGTAATGATAATAATTCTGTCAGTATTTTTACCGAGGTACTATGAAAATAGTCGTAATAGTGTAATTGCGCTTGTAATCCACTGTCTATTATATTTTTTAATGTGTTTGGTCTACGAGTTATTTTAATAACTGGCTGCTGTGGTACAGCGTGGCGAACAGATAATGGACGTGCGGCAGCTGCAAGACTGCTAATGACATCATCCATCCACCCTTAGCTGGCTATCTACACAGTGCTCACGTTACCGAGGAAACCCCACCCTCTCCCCTCTTATAACCTTGACGTCAACTCCAAGATAGCCCGTGTATGCACAGAAAGGAACGCCGTCACCCTTTTGTTAACATCATTAGTTCTCCCGTCTGTTATGTCCTGTAGTTTCGGCATGTTGCAATGAGTTCACGCGGCTACCAATAGATAGCATATCAGTACAGCGCATATCGGGTTATATACTGGCGTGCGACACACCACACAATAACTGCCATTCGAGGACTTGTGTTTTCAGTTTAATTGAAGTGAACCAGAGCTTAACATAAACTTAAAAGTCCAGACAAGAGAATACCGAGCTGTTATTCCAGAAATAAAACTTCTTTACAGCAAAAATCAGCAGATGAAATATCTGCTGTAAAAAGAAAACTTTACACTAGAAAGTTGAACTGCAACTTTAATAAATTTATTTATCTATTACTTTCGAAAATGGTTTTAGGCCGAAGTATCATACCTAACGAGATATTCTACGAAGTCATACAGCCCAATTTTTTGTAGTTTCCGATATTTCCAGGAATGTAGAAAACTCCAAAAAAGTGGTCATAACTTTGTTAAAAAAATTATAAAAAAATTTATTTCATGGTCAGTCTACTTGAAATTTTTCTCTGAATCTTGTGCCATGCAACAACAATCGAAAATTTAAAAAAAAAAAAAAAAAAAAGTGTAGCTCCAGTGTCCTTAAAGTCATTGCATACACGTGCGCCCAATTCTGTTACTACTGATCGTCTTCGAACTTAACTTCGTGCCACCGCTAAACACAGTTCACAACAAGTGCATGAAAATAAAGCAACTACCAATGTTGGCGTTGCTTATTTTTGCTGGCAAATAACACTGCCCAATGGACAAGTGAACAATTACGTTCACCTGTCCAAGCTGATTTTTATATGTCTCGGGCAAGCGCACAAAATATTCAACGCGTGCCACAGGGTGAAAGGGCACACAGAATTATCATCAGAGCATGCATGCTAAAATAAATTAATTAATTGCCACACTCGTCAAACTGATTACATTGGTCTGCAAAAGCTGGCAGTGTAATCATGTCGACTCTGCCGGCGCGTGCAATCTAACCGCGCGTCTGCACGGGCGAGACAATGTTGAGGCGGTCCAGCAATTGATAGCCATACTTACATGATGCGGTGGAGTTTTCGGTCCGTTTTGAGTTAGCGAATAGTTCCACATATTCTTGTTGGGTTTCATTGTAACCAGCGCTTACTTACCTGTTTAAATAAACGTATATTTCTTTAAAATAATGCACTACTTTGTAATTAAATACTATTAAAGACAGTTTTAAAATTTTTGGGTTTAGGGGTCAGAATCGGCCAAATTCGGCTATAGCGAAGTTCGAACCCAGAACTGTTAAGTTTCGAGACACTACTGTATTCACTTCCAAATGCCTCAAATATGTGTAGCATGTTTGATGTCTAGAATTAATTTTTTTATTAAAGAAATTTTATAAATTGCTACCAAACAGTGTTGTTTGTAATGCTATTTGTATCACACAAATTTATCTTCATGTACATATTACTTAAAAACTTAACTGGTAATATAATAATAAACAGAAATTTCTCTTTTATTTGTGCATGAAATGTATAAAAAAAATTTTCGATTATCGGAAATGCATGTATTTTTATTACTTTCTTCTTTATTGTAACGATGTGCACAGTTGCAACTGTTGTGTTTGTGAAAAATTCATACTGTTGCAATTAATTAGCCTTTATCAAAATTAAGACACATTATATTAAAATGATACCTATATGCTTGAGTACCTAGGTGTAAGCTGAGTCTGTTGTACAAATACAAAATGCTACAAACTGTAATAATAAACGTCTTAATGCATCAACTTCTCAATTTTACAATTACAATAAATTTTGGCATACAGTAGAACCTCGATTATCCGCGACTCGATCATCAGATTTGTGGAATATCCACGATTTTTTATCTTTCAAATTATTTTTTACAATGTAACATATTTTTAATTGCGCCTGTGAAATTCTGGTAACTTCAGAAGTTTGTGTCTGTATACAGTAGAACCCCGTTTTTGCGTTACCGGTTTTTACGTTTTCCCGCTAATTACACCAATTACTGTCGGTCCCGTTTTATCTCAATTTGTTTCTATGTACAACATTCCCGTTGTTTACAACACTCAATATTTCTATTTCCCGCTATTTACATTTTTTCTTGAAGTTTGTTTACTTTCTGTACGCGAGCGGCAAGCACAGATGTATGTATAAAATTACGGCAAACTTAAACGATAATGGCAAGGTCATCAACTGTTCCGCTCGCGTACATCTTTACACTTTGGTACTAGGTCATTCGACGCCATTTTGTGGACCTGTGGTTCCTCGCTCACATGACCGCGCCAATGGCTGGTTGCAACTTGCACGAAGTTGCGCTGAGATGCTCACGTGACTGCCACTGGCTGGTCGCAACTTGTACGAAGTTGCACTGAGACGCTCTCGTTCACGTGGAAGCGCAACTGGCTGGTCGCAACTTACACGAAGTTACTCTAGTTCACGTGTCTCTGTGGCATGGACACTAGCACTCGCAATTGCGTTTATTGGTATACACACGTCTATGGTTGCTTTGTTTTGAACTCGGGAAACGTGAAGTTAACATTCTGGTTGTAATTTTTGTGACGTTATATAATTATTAATGCGAAGTGGCAAAATAATTTCCAATTTATTCAATGGCATGCACTAACGTGCCTACAAAGCTAAACGACTAGCATCTTCTGTTGATGAAAAACATCGTACCGGGACACGTGTATCCCTTGGTTATGCCAATTCTAGCAAAAAGTAAATCGTAAAAATTGTTTAACTATAGAAAAGAGTTCTGTGACGTACGAGCTGTTTGCGGAAAAACAAAAATGTGTTTGCGTGTCAAGTTACGACCAACTGTTACATTAATTTACAGAATGATGTGTGTGTCTGTAGGAGTACAAATGTACCAATTAACGATATTTTATAGTCGTCAACAGCACATGTCATAGTCGGCAAAGTGAAAATTTTCGTCCCTGAAATCCTTGGTTCAACTACTTTAAACATAGACATAACCTTGTTTATTGGCCAGTCCTTAATATTTACTATTTTATTTTTTTTTTTACTTGGAATTTTTAAAAACAAAATACTATAATTCATGGATGTGGCTTTACAGGTTTGGGAGTTTATTTTGTGTGAAAATTGTTTATTTACACTTTTAATAGCTATATAAATGTTAAATCAATACTACTTAGTAATATTAAAAGCCTTTTTCTGCATTTCCCACATTTTACACTTTCCCGCTTTTTACACCATTTTTGCAGGATCCCTTGAATGGTGTAAAAAAGGAGTTCTACTGTAGTTGGTTAAGCATTCACATTTGTGCTTATTAATATACAGTATGGCACACTTGTGTTCATTTGTTTGAGGTAGTAGGCTATTTTAATTTGAACGAACTGTCCTCTCCTGCGCGCTTGTCCATGTGAGCAGAGTGTACATTCCTACACGGCAGCGAGGCGACAGCACACGTGAGCGGTGCGCAGCTTTGTTTATAGAGGCCAGCGCGCGTGCACACACAGCAGTTGATGAATTATGTCGTAAAATTTGGCGGGCAGTAGCACTGTTGTAAAACGTTAGTGTTTGGAATCATGTCGCGAACTGCACAAAAACTTGGAGCGAGTGGTATTAACCATACAAAGTAAAATTTATATTATAGAAAGGTTTCGGTACGAGGAAACAATTCCAATACTTGCAGATACGAAGTTTAAAAACATCGTGTTCAGTCGCATGTCAAAACAAATGGCCTGTATTTTTGATAAAATTTACCATTCATAATTTTAATGGCCGTTATATTTATGACACAGACCACTTTTGTCTCGCAGCGACACGTGTGTCGTTTGCCGATAAATACAACTGGAGCACGCATCTAGATCAATTCTCTCGTCAGCAAGACTCGGGCGGAGAAAACTAGGATCTCGGTACCGTATATTTGTGTGTGCCGCTACTTGTCAAGTAGAAAATAATCTTGAAATCTGGAAAAGAATTATGTACCGTAACTTTTATTAACAATTACATTTACGTAACTTCTTATTAACAATTACATTTACGTATTTTCTTCTTTGCGCGCATGTGTAAAAGCGGCATAATTAATTAATTTTTTTTCAATTGAGCGCTATATTTACCAGAGATGGCTGAGTAGCTGGCGGCTAGCCGGGCGGCAGAAACAGCTTGCAGGCATGCGATGACCTTGCAAGGTGAAGCTGCTGGCTCTGTCCAGCGTTGCCAAGTAGGCCTAGCGCACGATGGGCAGCAGCTGCTGCTTGCTTTGTCCGCCACTGTACATTGCGAAGTATTCCGGTGTCTATGCGCCCCATAAAACTACTTACTTTATTCCCTTCAGCTAAATTTTTTTTCTAAAGGATAAAAGTTTTATTTAGACTAGGGATGAATATTCCCCCCCCCCCCCAAGGTTTTGTACCTTCTAAAATCATGAGACTCGTTTCATGTGTGGGGTCGTATTTAATGGCGACAAATACAGTACAATATAGTGTATGTTAATTTTTTTTTCTTCATTAAAGTTGTGTTTCCGGGCATACGTCTGACTGACGTGCAGCAGTCGGATAACTGCAGAGACTGTTACGTGGTAGCAGATAAGATAGCAACAACTCCCGTTGATAATGACCACGTCTGAGTGATGGCACCAGATAAGATAAACTAATGACTCGATCAACCGTGAAATTTGGTTATCCGACTGTCTCGTCCCCTGCATTATCGCGGATATTAGAGGTTCTACTGTATATCTGGTGCATAGTTAATGTGTTAACTGCATCAATGTGCAAAATATTCTTTTTATAAATTTAGAAAATATTTTACTATTTGCATTCCTTTATACTTTCCTGCAATATTATGTACAAAAGCAACATTCATGTCTCTGAAATATCATAGTTTTTCAATGTGAGAGTGTTATATAAAATTTATGTTAATGTGCTTGAGTAGGGCCTCTGAATATATTTTACAAATGTGGCAATTGAATAATAAAATTGTGTTTGAAGCAGATGCGCAACAACTGAAATATTCACTGTGTTCAACGTGCCACCAAAATCGTAATGTTCCACGCTGCTTATAAAAGTAACAGAAATTCCCTTCCTTTCGTCCGCTGATCCGTCTAAAAAAAAGTTTGTCTCTTATTGTAATTTATTAATCATTTTCCATTGGTTGTCTGCAAAACATCATTAACAAATTAATTGCATAATTGAAGTTGCAAAAATTATATGCATCTTTGTTACAAAACAGTTCATAAATATACTATAAAATTTTTGCAGTCGTTTGGATGAGTGGTTTGTAATTAATGAGTTTAATTTCGAAGATTGCATATGCAGGTTTGGCTTGCTGGCTTTCCCAGTGTGAATGCCGTGTGACGTAGTGCACAGTAGAGTTCCAAACCTGTCCTTGCCTCGTGCCCCCTCTGTATCATAAGAACTGTGCAATGATCCTTGCCCTCGTTTTGGGGAGCGACGGGATAGCCAAAGAAAGGTTTATGGAGGTTTTAAAAAATACATAGTGTCATGGTAGAGTGCACTGATGTGTGTGGGGATAAACTAGGGTAGATGGGACTAACACAAGGTGTGGGAATAAGGAATGGGCAGGATGAAGTGGCAGCTTCACAGCACTAGACGCTACGATCATGCATCAACTTTATCTACCTTTTGCTCCAGAGGACCTTTCCTGGGTTTACAGTACACCTGGCATAACTCAACTTGTCCTACACTCTTACACTTTCCTAACATGTTCAAGGTGATAGTCAAAGCTTGTGGAAAAAACACATCCTTATGCTTCCCTGAGTCTTTCTTTTTGTAAAGACACTTTGCTACAGCAGTTCCTTAACAAATGTCCTGCCTGGTGACATTCAACATTTTCAGGTGTCTCAAAAAGTATGCTGTGAAGCAATGTCATCTTGTCTTCTAGCAACTACAGCATACAACCTCTTTAAGAGATGAACTCTCAATCTTTTTGTAAGGTTTGCAAAAAGGACAATGTGATGTTATATGTCAGGCCTCATTGCATAATAAAAACAGAAATTCCATACAATGGACCAAACTTTTGTTCTTAGATCCACGCTGACAAGACCCTTTCCTAATCTGTATGGTGTCAAGGGATTACTGCTGGGTTGTAAACAACTGGTTATCAGCTTTAATCCCTCATACCTTCATTTCTGCCAAAGTCTTCAGAACTGACAAGAACACACACTGTTGTCTGATTTTGGGATTCAAATTTTCCAAGATCAGTTTGTTGATTTCTGACAAAATCAGTTCGATGAATTCTGATTCAGAAAGCTCTACTGTTAAAGTGCAATGTGCTCCATTAACTTGTTTAATAAAATCCTTAACTAACTTTCTCGTTATTTTTCTGTAAACTGTATACATAACACTTTTCCAAGTCCTGCATTACCCTCTTGGGAAAATTTACTTCCCATAACTTTGCTTAATTTCTCCCAATCGCTTCCCATACCACCTCTAAGGCCAGATCCACACACTGCGGAATCAGCCTCTGAATAGTCTCTTCATCATTTACCAAAGACCTCCTTCCCTTCATTCTGTCTAGGATTTTGAGAAACAGGTTTAGGGACCTGGAATCAATTGGTTTGAACACAGCGGAATTCAAAAGTTTTAATATTTTTTTTAATGTAAAATTATTGAAACCTCTGCGTTTCATCAACATTAAATTACCACCACACACAAGTGCTAATAAAGGGAAGGAATAATTCTGCAACAAACTGCGGCAGACACTTTTCAATACAACTCACTCTCTATATAAAAAGAATTACACTTGTACACTATACAATGTTATGCCAATAGTATTCAGGTAAAAAGCCACGCATAAGAAGCAAAATATCTACAAGTTGCTGTACAACGAAAATGCTAATTTATGAACAGGTCCACAGTCAAAAAGAAATATACAAAATCTTGATATGTCCGTACACAAGACACTAATACGGAATAACATTACCCATGAAATAAATCATACGCAGCAATGATCCTTACCCAGTTTATCAGTAAAACTACCAAAACAGGCATCATGAATGTATTAATACCATAAGGTAACTTGCTGCCTCTAACTGCAGCATGTAAAATGGTAATATAAAGTTATAATTCTTTAACAATACCAAAGAAAACTGCTAGATGAACTTGAAAGGCAAGCATGATTCACCTCGAATGCAACACAACAAAGGGACGTTTAGCCAAGCCTTCCGTTGCTACTCCACCAAGATCTGTCAAGTTTTCAACATTCATGGGAAGGAGATCACCTGTGAACAGTTAGAAGCAGCGTCTAGTTAGCATTCAAGCGTAACAAGTCAGCAGAACTCTTTAAACAAAGACCAAAGACGACACATGAACAGTGATGACGTAAAAAAAAGTCACTGTGGGTGCCACCCTATTTTTTGTTTTCTTGATGCCGTTATCTTAAGTCAAGGTATCAACTCTTGACATACCAGGAGCAGAGTACAACTGGCCTTGGCATGTTATGTGCATAATTTCAATTATGTGCTTTTGTCACCCTTGCTAAACCTCAGTGCTCAGCAAGACCAGAAACAACATTCAATTTAAAATGATAAACCTTTCATATAATTCTTAATCCACTATCTCTAAAGGAAGCTTTTCATGTTTGGTGTATGTATTGATTGAAACCCAGGTATGTAAAGCTTGCTAAACTAGCATTGTTGCATAAACTAAATAAATATAGATTGTGATTAATTGTGGTGAGCTGTGAGTCAACTTCACTTGGTAACTAAACCAAACTACTGCCCAGGGTGTAAGAATAAAAGAGTAATAATTATGTTTCAATGTAACATTAAGTTATTGTATGTATAACATAAGAATAACCATAAGTATAAGAGAGTACTAAATTCCACATGAGTATTAAATTTAATGATAAACTAATAATGTTTGAGCTCATTTAAATCGGCGTGTGATTTTATTGAATTAATTTAAGTAACTTTTTTTGTGTAAAATCATTGTAACTCTGTTTATTTCAATTTTCTTTATTTATGCTCAAGAGTGCTAAGGTGATTAGTGGTCAGGCAGGCTGGTAGAAGGGGACAAGGATGTTGGATAATTTCTAAGGACGTGAGCGCCGAACATTTAAGTTCTGTTATTTATTATAATACCTATACATGTTATGAAAAACATGAGTCTATGTAATTGGTAAATTTCTGGAACTTAAAACAATTTGATTATCATCAGTCATGTACCTAAAATAAATAGTTTCTCTACCGAGAACATTCCCGGAAGTACACCATCTTGTTTTCCGTGAGTCTGAGGCTATGAACCCCATTTAGGCAGCACCTCAGCAACAGACGACCTGGCCTCAGCCTTTTTCTTGTGATAGCTCCCTTCGGTTTAACATTGTTCTGTATTAGCTGTGCAAATGAGCGGGCATGTAAGATGTAGCTAGGTTGGTTGTGGCCTACAGCCACGTGAACATTATTGATGCTTAATTCAAATCTCTGCGGAATGTTCTCGGCAGGTGAATATGCGGCTCACCAGAAATAGTTCTTTTTTATTTTCAAGTTTGTGTCTTCGCCACGTGGCAGATGTAATTTATGAGCATTGAAATGTTAGTTTTTGAGTAAAATTATGCGCAATAAACCGAAGGTGACAAACCAGAAACTTAAGTATTGATTTCTTTGAGGACAACTGCTCCCTTGCACGACACCCACGTTCATAACCCCTGAGATAAGAGTGTGCCTCTGCTGACTATGCTATATGTGTGACGTTGGTAACCACAATGTCATTACAGGAGCTAAAACCAACAATCAGTTAGGAGCCCATAATTCTACCAACTAACTTTTAGCTGGAGAAATAAATTCCCCAAAGAACAAAGGCCATATTCGTCACTAGATTTGAACTCTCAGCATCAGCAACAGAAACATTAAAACTTCATACATCCAGTCAGAAACAAATATTGAATATATTGAAGTTGCACGTCTCAAAACGAGACATAATTCCTATGCTTTGTTCTACATCACGGTAGCGGAAAACTATTTTGACGCAGTATATAACCCAATATTTTAGCAGACATGGTTCCTGATCAGCATCGTTAAAGGAGCCCTAAGGACCGAACAATTACTCTTGAACATTGCCACACATCAAGAAAAAAATGACACCATCTGCAGCAAACAAATAGCAAGCACTTCATCAACCAAACGGAGTCAAGTAAAGATTGACAGCTTCAACCTGTAACCAGTATACAGTAAAATCTCTATTTAACAAAACTCAAGGGACCAAAAAAATGACATGTTTGTTGTAAGGGGGTTTGTTAAATAGAGGTTTTATACAACTGATTTCTACTCGACATAGAATTTCACGTGAACTTCAAAACTTGTGTCGACAACTCGCAGTATATCCTGGGAATTAAAGAAGCAACCAAAAAAAAGATATTATTGCTGAGATTGCTATTTATTTTAAAGATTATGAACAACTGAAAATGTCTTGCACATGGAACTTCACACGTTAGGTTGCCATGTTTCTAGAATATCAGAGTTACACCAAGCTCTTCACCAGATAACTTCATACATAGTGTGTTACAATGACTTTAAATTTGAAATGCTAGCCACTGGATGCTTGCTAATTTTCTACTCACATTTCAAGTACTTCATGCCAAGCCTTCCCTTAAAAAATAAGTCCCGAAGCATTACTTTTTAATGCCCCTAACCTCCAAGCACCAATCTAATTTCCTTGTACAAGACTTCATTTTTACATACTTTAATACGTTTCCTATTTACGCCAACAAAGGCAGTGTTGTTTTCTCTGCCTACGATTTGAAATTATGGCTGATAGTGTAGGCTTGGACACGAATGTCGAAATTGTTAACTACAGTATCTCACACTATCACTTTGAACAACTTTTTAAATTTCAAGTTTTATTATTATTATCTGCCGCAACATTTCATTCAAACACATCCACGTTAAAGTTACAACTAACCACGTGCTATATATTAGACCACAAAATACCGTCATTAATTCAGCGATAGAAAATCAAAACAAACAACAGAGGCCTATGTCACAGATGATGTACACTGTTGGGATTCGCACTTTTAACCACAGAAATATGGGATTCGGAGTGGTTATCTCGCCGAAATCATGGTATGGAATTCCACCACCACGAGCGCTGAAGTTGCAACAAAGAGTTAGGCGGCTATTTTATGTCAAGTGCCGCATGCGCACCTTGTGTGTATCTTTAAACTATGGAACTGAAGATGTGTTGTTTATGTTTATTTACAGTTTTTTATTGTATGCATCGAGGTTTTAAACGTACTTTCAGCGCGAGGAAAATAAAAAAATAGTTTCTTGTTGAATATAATTATTGACGTGTGATTTTTTTAAAACTGGTCGTTCGTTGTAGAGAGAATTTTACCGTTGTGATCAAAGTAAATTTCAATATTTGGAGGTTAAAATGCATTGTTCTTATGGGGGTTTTGCGGTACCAAATCTTTACATCGTTATACAGGGTTTTTCATTTAAGTAGAATATTCGTTAATGGAGGTTTTACTGTTTCACCTGAAAAATCAATTACTCGTGCCAAGGGCAACAACCTTCTGAAATTTTATAGGAATATGCATGGCCTAGGCACCAAATCCATCAAATTCTCTGAAAATGTAATACAGAAGAATCCCGTAATAACAAGCATGGTAATAGTGAGAACTCAGAACCAGAAAAATCATGACAAAAATTTTCATTAAAAATTGTGATTTCATCAGAACAAAAAAGTTCGACGATATTGTGTGAAGACGACTTGCAGCAAGTTTTGCGACTGTGTAAAACACACTTTTGGTATCTGCTGTAGTTACACCACCCTCAGCTGCCCCCCCCCCCCCCAACCCCCTCATTTCCCAGTTCAGTAATTTTGGCCGCTGAGACGGTTCAAACACGTTCTTTCGGCTCAAAAACACAACCGTGTACACATCTCAAGCAAGTGCTTTCCTCTCAAAATAGTATAATGTCCTCTTACATAAAATATGCTTACGTGTTTTTGTAGGCATTTACTGTCTTTGTGCTTTCAAGTTCAACTTATATTTTCTGCTTTGGTTTATTGGTAACGGTTTTGGATTACAATCTTTGATTACAATTTTTATTTACGACTTTTTACAACGAGCTTTTGTAATTACATATGTAGTATTTTGATCATTGATATATGATGTGATTTTTTGTTGTTAGACGTTAGCAGTATCACTTCTTCTTTTATATGTTATAACACACTCAAGACACTTGATATTTCTGAATTTTAACTTCACCATTTACATTAGAACAGGTTAGAGAAAGATGTAAATGTTGATTTCGAAACATGTACAGCTGTTCACTTCAACTGTGTGCTTGGGATTGCATGTTCTATCGTGTTCCAATGCATAAAATCAATTAAATTACTTATATATTGTGGTGGGACACATTTAGCTATTTTTCTTGTTGCTGCTTTATGATGTGGCCCTATGCAAGCACATGTCCTCCCTCTAAGCTTAGCATTAGTCGGTATAGCATTCCTTTCCTTAGGGATGCTTCGGGAGGTACCGGTCCTAAATAAATAAGAAGTGAAATTTCTGATGACCACAGGCTACTTGTATTTCCCTTTTATTATTGGCACACTATTTTACAAGCACAGAACCAGTTCATTATGTGTGGTAGCCAAAAAGAAAGAGAACAAATTTGAGGATGAATTATTAAAGGAATTACAATTCTGGATGGCAAATCATCTGGCTCTTTGTAACTGAGTGTTACTTAAAATAGTTCTCTAGCATCGCACCATTGATCCTTTATTGAGAAGCCATTTCTTAGCCACGTGGACATGAACCTCCGTACCGCGTGTGGCTACAATGTTTACTGTTACTCCAGCTTTTTTTACATTTCAAACAACTTACCACGGCTCTGCCGCTACACCCGTTGCAATACTTTTTTCATGCCCGCATTGCCCGACTTCTCGCCCCAAAAATATATGTCCACTCATCATGTGAGTCACTCCAAGATTGAGGTGAGGAAAACATCCTCACAAGCCACCAAGATTGCTGGCCCCATTAACGTCACTGAGAACTCCAATTCACTTGGTCTAAAAAACAAGTAAATTACATCTTAAAATTTACAGAAAATATTGTTGACGGTTAGAAATGCAGTACAGTAAACCCTCGATCTAATGACATCGCACGGTGCCAGGAAATTGCATCGTTAGATTGCCGATGTCGTTATTCCCGAGGTAACTAAATTCGACCCCTACCCCCCAAAAAAAATAATAAACAATTGTGTTTTTTTCTCTAAAATTTATGTAGATTAATTACCGACTTAAAAAAAGTTTTCATTGAAATATATTTTAGTACGATGAAAAGGTGTGTTCCAAATAAAATGGTACCCCCACAATCCCCAACCGTGACGTGCGTGGCGGAGCGGCGTGCTCGGTCTGGTTGTGTAGGAAGGGGGAGGGGAGTGGCCGGGCCGCTGGCCTTGGCTTGCCTTCGGGCAGCTCGCTGTGAGCGTGATTCGTCCTTCTTATCTTGCGCGAGCACATTCAGACCACAACAGAACAACTCGTATTATTTACCTGAATGTATACGGCAACGATTTTAAACCTTTCAGTTCAGCCATTGAGTTTTTTTATTGTGCAAGAACTGTTACAGCCTGTCGCCATTATAAGCATTTACACGATAATAATAATAAAAGTTAGTATTAAAGAACAAACGTTTTAAAAAAGTTCTGGATTTTTTAAAAACTCGGAACGCCTATTATGAACGCGAAATTAGAGCCACTCAAAAGGGCGAAAAACTGACTTTTCAAAGTGCTGTCACCTTTAAAATAACAATTGAATTATTCGTCGCTAAAAGTTGTAGGCCTATTGGAAAAATCACGAAACTATGCACAACGCACCGGTTAAATGCTCTGTACTGTGAATAGAGATGAAATGGCTCTCGGCGCACTGGCTGCAGTCGCTCTTATTGCTCCACTGTCGAGCGAGGCGCGAGCATAAAATAAAAACCTTATCAGCCCACATGCTGCACACGGCGACGTGACTGTTGTTTTTGCATTGGAGGCCGTTCTTACTCCGCAGTGCTTTCATAGCCACCTGAAGAGTGATCAATAATACAGCGGAAGTTGTCAAGGTCAAGCAGAGATCACTGCAGCTAGAGAAAAAAAGATGAGATAACGCTCGCACGCAAGCACAATCTGGCTTGTTCGCCGTGCAGGGGGAGGGGGTGAATCTTTATTGGCTGGTGTGGACAGTCCAAGATGTTTAGAGACGTGTTTTTTACAGCACAGCACTCGCAAAGTAAATTGCAACACAGACGATTTTCCTTACATTTTAGATTTCTTGACCCGAATTTTTCACGGTTCCTCAAAGAAGGTTGTAAATTTACCATTGCTATGCCACGTCGCGTATCAAACTGCATAGTTGACGTAAGGACACGGAGGAGTGTGCGAGGGAACATTAGGAGATAAGGCAGCGTTATACTGTATCCATCCCAAGGTTGCAGCAGAAATAAACATTGTCACAGGTGAGTTCTCTATCATTGGTTGGCTGGTGAGTTAAAAGTGTCATTGCAACAGGAAATAGTTCCTACGTTAAATTTCTGTGTTTTAGTTCGGGATAGGTAATTTTATCGTTTAGTTACCTTTTTTAATCCTCGGTAATATAATATCACTCTGTGTGCATGAAATACTATATGTACATAGAATGGATTAACTACGACTAACGCGACGACGTCACGTCCATCGTGATTCCATTTCCTCCACAGCGAGGCGCAATTCCGATTCTCCACTTGTCGCCAGTCGACAGCTCGCGAGACATGTGGAGGTGGTGCGGCGGTTTGTTGCACAGCCAATGTCGTTCAAGCGCGGAACAGGCAGTGTGACACAAGCTGCAATCTTGGAATGGATAGAGTATAGTTTTCACGTCTCACATATGTCAGTGTTGCGCGGGCGGCCTACGTACCCGGCGCATGCTTCAACTATATTCCAGCTGAAGTTTCTAGCATTTTTAAACTTTTTTTTTGTTTCACAGCTGCACATTACTGATTTATGATAACTGCATTATGTTATTGTTTAATGTACGCATCATTATTTTTATTTAATGTTTTACTGTGATCTATTTCATTTTGCTTAGCTTTCAAAATTTTTAAAATATTAATTTTTCCACGGTTCCTAGAAATTATGTCGTTAGATCGGGGATTTACTGTATTTTGTTTAACACTATGTAAACTTCTTTGTCCGTCTGTATATTTAAATTAAATTACACCCCGTTCTCGGTGGAGTGATATGTTTGCTTAGAGGACAGTCACCTTTCGTGCTCCTCTGTTAACAGAAAACCCCCACATTTCTGAGCTTTTAGCCACCCTTGTCCGACACCAGCCTGTTGCACTGCTAATCATTCTGTGAGGCTGTAAGTTACTAGGAAATTGCAAATCACAAATAAAATTTATGCCGGTAGTTCTACAAAAAATTGTTTAAAAATGATAATTGAGTGATAATTGAATAAGGATTGAATGATGCACGACATGAGATTCTACATTAAGGTTGACTTCAATACAGTAACTACCCTCAAGTTAACTTTTAATTCAACTAACTTACTATAAGTAGACAACAAAAAAAAAATATTAAGTGCTACACATTCTTCGTCGCATAGATTATGTGTTACGTGGCTCGAATTTTCCCTTAAGGGCATGGGCCCGAGTTTCTTCATATTTGACTATATGTAATTGTTTTTTTAAACATAAACGGGAACCGATATCGTAAAATTGCTCCATAACTTTGTTATGACTGGTTTTAACTACGTGCCCTAATTTTGTCGAGACAGAAGACAGCAAAATAGTAGCTCATTAGTTAAATAACAAAATTTCCTTTTAACTGAAATATTAGCTAAAATCTATATACAGTTGGTCTCGAAAGACTCCATTACGTAGTAAAACCAATTTGCAACAAAGTTACGAAGCAGTTGTACGATATTGGTTCTCATAAGGGTTTTAAAAAATATTTCTCACAAAATCCGAGAAATCTTACATGAAGGTGGTACACATTAAGTTAGCTCAGGTAACCACGCCTAAAATGCTTGCGTAAAAAATAAAAGAAAATTAAATTTCTTTGATATGAACTGTATAAGTCATTCTTAGGGCAGTTGATCTACTCTCTTTAGTGACTTCTTGGCTCTGTTAGTTCACTGCTGCACATGGTGATTACCTGACTAAATGAAATTTGGCACAAGACTATAATTAAGTAGTTTGTATGAATACAGTTCAGTCCCGGAGCACTAAATAAATATAACTTCTGAAGCACTATCACACATGCGGCTGACAGAAGCAGGGTGAGAACCAGCTTCCGTTTGACACCAAAGTCGGGCAACGACTCCATACTGTGAGCCACAACTCTATCCTATTCCTCACTTATGTACTTATTCCAATAACTGGTTGTAATTATTGTGGTCCTGACACGTTGGCAGTTTTTAAGTGTGAGCTTACAAGTCTTCGGGGATCATAAGCTTCCAAGAAGAAAGTAAAAAATGTACTAAAAGAATACGTTAAAAGCACTTGGCTTTGGAACACACTTCCAGTAACAGGTACAAAAAAGAAAGGAAAGGGTTCTAGTGAGGCTAGTTACTTCACAGTATATGTGTACATATATATATGAACAGTTGTTCATTTTAGTTCGTGTAGGATGAACTTGGTAGCCTGAGTTTGGGTCCCCTTTCTGGGGAGGGGAGGGAGTTAGATCTTATAAAGAGTCTGGAAGTGGTTTTTTCCCATTGACTTCTCAGTGGCTCATATTTTAGGAAGGGGGTTACCCCAGTCGTCTGAGCTGAGCCTTCCCATTTGACTCCGGACCTTGTCCTCCACTGGCCATGGAGGGGTTGGCCTGGAGGGGGGAGAGGGTGTGGGCTCTGGTGGAGTGGGGGAGGGGAAGTGTGCCTGGTGCTCGTTTGGCTAGACAGGCTCACTTATGTGTTGGAAGTGGCAGGGTGAAGAGGTAGCAGGAGTCTTTGCTACTAGAGCCTGGTGGCCCCGACAATGTTGGAGGAGGTGTTGGAGTTGGAGAGTCTAGCCTTTCTCTGCATGAGCAAAAGGGTAGTGGCCCATTTGAGCTGAATGAGGCTGCTGAGTTTGGAGAAATTGCAAACAAGTAGGAGTGCTAGCTTCTAGGACTTGGAAGCGGTGAGTGTGCGGCCTTTGTGTCGCTCAGTTATTTTGCTGGGACATTTTTCCCATCGCTTGGGAAGGATTGCCATCCGCCTGTCCGCCAAGACGCCTTGTGAGGCCTAGAAATATGGGACTTATAATAGCTGCCCAATTAGACTTGGAGTGGATTAACCTCGATTACCATTCTCCAAGTACTACTGGATTTGTGGGTTGTATTGATTACTGAACTGCACGGAGATTGGATGAAAGCTGTTGCTAGAGGTATCGGGAGTTGCACACTTTTAAAAGCCGTCCAGTTTATAAAACAAGGTTGCAAATGGAAAGTGTGTGTCATAAATGCACAGTTTTGTGTGTAAATTCTTGATGTTGCCATGTTGTAAAATTCTCATAAGTAAGAAAACATAGATGTGTGCACTTGATTAAGTGGCAAAGTATGGAGTTTGCATAAGACATGGAAGACAAACTGGGACATACAATGGTTATTGTAACTGTCATTTTAATTGAGTTATTATGTAAAAATGCAATTCATGTAATGTTAATGAGCGGAAATATAAACGTAAGAAGTGTATGTGTGAGTCTCAAATTCTGGGTTTTCCCTAAGCAACACGATACCCGATTGCTATAAGTATTGGTTGGGGGTGATCTTGGGACTTGCCCAGTGTTTAAGTGAATGGGAATTTCGGGTTTTAGCCTGCTGTGTTTGTGTGAGGAGCCAAGGTTTTAAGGGGCCTTCTGCCCCATGGTCACGAACCAGAGGACTCGTGTGTGTGTGTGTGTGTGTGTGTGTGTGTGTGTGTGTGTGTGTGTGTGTATGTGTGTGTATGTGTGTGTGTGTGTATATATATATATATATCTAGAGAGAGAGAGAGAGAGAGAGAGAGAGAGAGAGAGAGAGAGAGAAAGTGTGTTTGTTTAGGGATTCATTGTAACTGGTGATAAATTGAGTAACAATTGTAAAGTGAAATATATTTAGAAGGTTCATTTGGTAAAATGTATATTTATATACTAAAGAAGTATTTTGGACATATGCCATTGCAGCAAATGGTGTGTTAGAAAACGAGAGAATACACACAGACAAGTGAACAATTTTTAATTTTGGGAAAATGTGCCCTAAAATACTGTAAGTGTATATTGTTTATTGTTCATCTGCATTGTTACGTAATGTACCATTTTATTGCAGCATCATGGAAACGCCTTGGACAAAATATTAGTTTTAAAAAAATGCATTTTTAACTAAGACAACTAGAAAGTATCATTCAGAGAAAGTTTTGTGATTAAAATTATAACACACCCTGCCTTCCTCTTTCACAGACAATTGGATTTGTTACCACAGATTACCAGTGTTTACTTTGAATTGTGTACAATTTTTCATTAAGTTGTTGTTTAAAATGCACTCTTTTAAACTAGCTCTAAATAAGCAAAAAGATAACCTAAAAAAATTAATTAAATATATGTTATGCCTCAGCATGTGGTAGTTGTCTGATGTTCAACTCTATGCTGCACTGTGGCACATTTTAATGCAGCCATGAAACACCATCTCTTTGTTTTCAGTATGGCCAGCCACCTTGTTCTGTAGTGTGGATATTTACGAGCTTGTTCGCCTGCTAGGTCAGAATGAGAATCTAATGGCACTTATGAAAATGTAGTCTGTATTATTGGTCATGTGACTGGATCCACAAAATCATTGGATGTTTAACGAGTAGACATAAATCCAAAGAGTTGTATTTTGGTGGACTTTATAAAAAAAAATACTGCAAAATCTGCAGAAGTAGTCATTTTAGTCGCCGATCTGGCCTTTGGTATTAGGCCAAGTTAGAGCAGTGCAGAATTTCCTTTTGTACTGGTACAATATATGTATGTAGCATTAGAATTTCATACTAGTAATGTATACTCCACAAAAATGCTAGAGCATACTACTGAAAATTTACGTAGCAATAAGGGATTGCAAAGTAAAAGTTCTGACACATAACTGCTGTTTTTGGCATTAATTAAGGGTTTGCAGTAAACAGCAAAATCTGAAAGGTTAAAAATGTATATGTTTAAATGGCCTAGAAACTTAACTATTAAAATTCAACTATACACCTGATGTACAAAGTCTTTGTTTTAAAGCCGTACTATTTCTTTTAGAGCATAATTCAAACATGTTTGTTTGAAGAACCAATTTAATGTATGTATTTCTGCCTTAAATTTGCATATTTTGGTAATTATAATTTTTAAACAGTGGTAGAAAATGATTAGTATCCAATTTTTTCATCACTGTTTACAAATTGCAGTTAATGTATACAACTAGTGTAAACATGTTAAAGAACATGTTGAAAACATACATTAAATTGGCTCTTCAAACAAACATTTTTGATTTACACTCTAAGACAAATATAATGGCTTTGAAACAATTTTGTACGTCATGTGTATTGTGGAATCTTAAGTATGTAATAAATTCCTTTCCTGATTTTCCTTTTCTGGCAACATTTTTACTTGATAAACTTCTCCAGACTTACCATCCAACAAAACGCTACAATCCAGCATCTGTAATTCATGTGAGGGAGAAGTTCAATAAACTGGGTAGTTCATCAGTGAATTTAGCACAAAATTGTGGTGGCAAGGTGAAAGAATGTGTTGCATCACAGCGGCAGAAGGCTTAAGTGAGAAGGAGAAAGGGAGCTCGAGGTGGGGGAGCGACGGCAGGCAGATAACAAGTACCTGCTTCACACTGACACAAAACTTGCTACAAACCCTCTTTACACTCCCATGCATGTTTTAGCCCATAAGAACACAGTTTTTAATGGAATTATTTTGTGATTTTTTTTTTATGGTTCCTTGAAAAGACCTTTTTATAACCTTGTTCTTGTTATTACAGCACTCACTACTGTAGGATTCTACTATATAAGTTCTTTCTTTACACTGAATGTTTACATGGTGTGTTCAGGTAATAAACTTGTACAGAGGATTTTCTTTTCTATGTCATCATATGTTTTTTTGTAACATCTCCTGGTTTTTAGGGAGGTTATTGAGAAGAAACCGGAGCACTTTAAAATTCCTTGCTTGAAAGATTTGGTAAGCCTCTTCCCACCATACGCGGAGCCTATGTATGCTGGATTTGGAAATCGTGACAGCGTAAGTTTTAATATTTTGTGTAACATTATTTATTATGTATCAGGATGAGTATTTTACCAAATTTTAATATATGTTAAAAGGCGGTTACTGTCAAGGTTGCAGATTTTGAAAAGAATGGTTTATGGCTTGCAGGAAAGGCCATAGCACCTAAGTCAATATTCACTTGGCAATTTTTAATATGGATGAATATTTCCTCTATTATAATTGTGTTTGTATCAATATAAATCACTTCTTATGGTAGGTTTTTAGTTAATTAAATGTATCTTAGTAGAGACAGCTTATTGTTGAATAGAAGCATAAAAGTTTAATATACGGTTTGTAAACATATGCAATGAGAATTGTTCAGAAAATTACTGATAATTATGCAACATACTAGTGCTGCTTTTTATTGCTCAGTAATTGTAACTTTGGTAGGACAGGTACAAATTACGTGTTCTATGCCATTTGTTTTGTTCTGTTAGGATGAACTGCGTTGGATTTTTTTTATCAGAAGTTTTATTGTTTATAGTGTGTAAAGAGTGAAAACAAATTTAAAACTATTCATTTGAAATTTCAGCTACAATTTTTAGGTATACTATTTGTATAAATGTTAAAAATTATCATTAGAAAGGAAAGGCTTGATATTTGTGTCAAATTCTTTAAAGTAAATTAATGGTCTGATGTGGATGGAAACTGTTTGAATTTCTGTTTCTGAAGGGAAACACTAGTATCATTTCTGTATAAGTTTTTACTAAATTGTTTCCTTACTGTCCTTCATTCTTCTCGGTTATATCCCCTAGTAATATTGCTAAAAGAATTTTTTGGAGGCCCATAAGCACCAATATGCAATTACTGCTTTGACCTTACTGGAGCATTTGTGTGAAAATTATGAGTTTCCTGACATCATTGGTAATAAAATCTAGGTTTCAACATAATGCCAGAAAATGTAACCTATTTTACAGTATCCTATAGTTTGTACAAACGTCAAAGAATTAAATCAAACACCAAAGAAGTAAAGAAATTTTTTTAATGATAAAAATTGCAGCTGTGGAACCATTTTGTCAGGTTTTCGGTACAGAAGCATCCAGCCCATATATCCAGCTTACGCGAAATGTGTGCAAATGTGTGCTGAACTCAGTTCCACACAATAAACATTGCTCATACACGTTTCTATGTGCCAATTGCTACTCTTATTCCTGCTAGATTAGAGTAAGCTGCGTATTGAAGTGATTTTCGGACAGTCCGTTCAGGATTTATATACTTGAGATTTATCAAAGTGGTTATGTACTTTATAATGTTTATATGAGTGTAAGTTAAGTTTCCATGTTTTAAAACATGAACTTCATGTTTTGTAGGGGCCACCACAGTGGTCAAATGGTCCGACCATTCACTTAATACCAAGGCGAACCGAGTTAGATTCCTAGCGGGGTCGGTCCCCGGAGTTTCGCATGTGGGAATTGTGTCGGATGATGCCACTTGTCGGCTGGTTTTTTCGGGGATCTCCCATTTCTCCCGCTCCTTCATTTTGGCACTACTCCATACTGCCTCATGTCACCACTCTTCCAGTGCTAAAGACCTTGATGTTGAGCACTTACCAAATCTCTTGCTCACTTAAGGTTTTTTCTCCGGTATTGTGTGTAGTGGATAAGTTAAGGTATAAAAAAGTTTTGTGATTTAGGCAAGGAAAGTTTTATCAGTTTTTGTTAAATAAGGAAAATTAGATGTTGAATCAGAGTAATGTTATTTCCACATTTTCAGAAGGGATTGTTTTTCGTACAGCAAATTTATTTCCAAGTGATGCTATTGTATGTGTTAATGGTATTTATATTTTTCTTGCAGGATTTTTTTGCTTATTCAATGGTTGGAATACCTGAAGATAGGATATTCACCATCAATACTCGTGGGCAAGTGAGACATGGATTGAGACAAATATTGATTTCATCGTAAGTTGTGTGCTAAAATGGGTGTGGTTATAAAGTTCTTCGTCAGCCTGAAATTTTTAAAATGCAGATTTAGTTTTAAATTTTTACAGCACTTTGTTGTTTTTTTTCTATTTGTATTGTAGGTTCTCTTTGCAGAGTAGGTGATGGTGGCGTGGTGTGTTTGTGCATGAATTTGGATTAATGTTATACTGTCAGCTTGAAATGCATTTGATTTCTTTGACTAGGTAAAGACAACAGGGTTTGCAGTGAAGCAATTGGCTGTAAAATGTAGTTTAATTGTATTTACATACAGGCATGGTGATTAATTTGATAACCCTGTTACAGTACTGGGTTTGAATACTGCTGTGAGTCAGTTTATATTCTTTGCTATGTGTTTATCATAGGCTGTTCGCTACAAAGTGAGCACTTTTGAAAACCATCTTGTCAAGAATGTCAAAAATCATTGTTTTTGTTGTGGCTTCAGACTTTAATTGTTAGTGCTGTGAAATCTTTTCATCATGTTTATTACTTTTACAGCTATGCTTTTACTATGAAATGGTGGAAAAATAAAAATTCTCTGAAAAGTAACCGGTACTTAAGAAATACAGTAAAACCTCTATCCATCGTTTTTCAAGGGACCAATGAGAAAAAACGATGCATGCGAGAAAACGAAACATGCGGAAACACACAACCCACTTACAAAAATATAAAAACATAAACTCAAATATGTGTATTGAATATGGTCGTAACGCATTTGTATCACTGACAATCTAGTTTGTGTAACGTCAAAGGTGGCAATCCGTGACATTTGGCGATGTCAGCATGCTTTCACCAGGACATTTCTCTACCTCCTTTATTAGTTCAAGGCATTCTTCAAGTGAAAGAACAGATTTTGAAGGCCGCTATACTTTTACAGCAATAATTTATAAATACATTTCACATGACCTAAAATAAAAATGGTGTACTCCACTTGTTAACAAAATTTACAAAACTGTTGCTATATAAACGAAAAAGAAGAACAAGATGCATATTTAGAAGGCAAAACGTAACCTCTCCGACTCGTGCGCTTGAACTCGACTGCCTTTGGCTTTACTCTGAGTGCACAAAATGGCGGAAGAAAATTCCCAAAATTCTTGACTTTACTGCAATTTATTCACTACACTTAACTGAAATGTGAAAATAAAAGCACACAGTTAAAATAGAACAAAATAAACTTTTATGCAATGCGTGTTACAAATCTATAAAAAACAATTTGGATTTGAACTTTAAAAAAAAAACATTTCCTCTATAACAAAATTAAATTTTTCTTAGCTTAGTATATTAAGGGGCCCGCCTTGTTGCCATTAAATCACGCTGCAGCGTGTTAGAAGAAATAGTTTTACACCGAAACTAATACATGTGTGTTCACTCCGTTTCTATAGGAAAAGAACACTACACTTCAGACGACTGCACTTGAGTACTTTCAAGACAACACACATATTAGAAATCCCCTTTTAGGGCACGTCAAAATGGGATTTTCAGTCTATTATAATGGAAAATATACTAGCCGAATACATGTGAAACCACTTAAGGGTAGTGCATTGGACTTAAGTAAAGTGATTTCGTAAATAAAACAATAGGGTCACCACTTAAGTCCCATAGGAAATTTGTTTTTTCATGAAGACTGCACGTCTTAAGCGTAGAGGCGAAGCACCGTTGTATGGCCCATACGACGTCGCCCTTAGCACCATACCTCACTCACACAAACACATGTGCCACGAGGCAGGCCCCTTAAGGTATTACACTAGACCTGTGATTTTTTGAACTGTGGGTTTAATGAAGGTAGTGGTGTTATTTATACACTTTCAAGTACCCTTAAAAATGACAAAATTTTATGAAAAAATTGTAAGAAGTCCCATTGAAAATGGTTTAAAGTAAATATATTATCTAATTCACAGTTGTAAAGTATAAGTTCTAGAGTTACAGTTATTACTTGGTAAGTGACAGTATTAAAAACAAAGCATAAATGGCAAAAATCAGTTTAAAAATGTGCAGTAACGGTTTTTAAACAGCGTACTACCACTGCCAGAATCATTACTTCAACACATTTGGGATTAAATAGAGGCTGTACCACAGTCATTTCATTCCAGCTAATGCACTGTAGTATGGTCTTTATGTAGGCTATTTTTCCAAGTCACAACGTCTTCTTACTCTCTTGCCTTGTGCTGACAGTGTTCACAACCCCTATAAATAATATATATATTTTTTTTAACTGGTATAAACTCTGTACATAGTCAAAACAATTAACTTAATGCATAATTTGCTTGAACAGCGAGTTTAAATTTTTGTGAAGAAATTGGACATTCTTGTATTTTGTATTCCGGGAACTTGAAACTAATTTTCAGGTAACGCACTGGCTGTGATAGTGATTCCTGGCAACCATTTATACGTGTGATTGTAGAACATTTTAGGTAAGGATGTCACAGAAATTCATTTTCGTCTCGTTGAATGTCTGTATATGGTGTGGTGGTGCTATGAGCCAGCTTGTGAACTGTCGTACAGTTGCACTACAGTAGAACCCCGATTTAACGAAATCCCATGGGACCCAAAAATGTTTACTCTAAATCGATGTTTCGTTAAATCCGACATAACCCCCCCCCCCCTAAAAAAATTGTGAAATCCTCGGGCATGTTTCGTCAGAATTTAAGATAATTTTAAAAAAGTATATTGGCTCAAAACAATAACGAAACACATTTACCATCAACAGGTAAGCCACAATTGTGAAAAGAAAAAAAAATGTGCGAAAAAACTTTAAAAACTTTTAGTGCAACGCTCGGCGAGCGTGCGCATGGTGAGTTAGGCCATCCTTGCATGCGCCATCAACACGTGAAACGTGATGACTTAACACCGCCTGGCCGTCAATCTTTTCGTCTATCTCCCGTCCACCCCACCAACAAAATTAAGGAAATTCCCACGAAAAATTGTAAAAAAAATAAAACCGCTAGGAAAACTGGATTAAAAATTTGCGAGACAACGGTAAAATAATACTTAAATACGTGCGGCGGCCATTATAGCTTGTGTGCAGCCGCGCTCGTGAAACAAACTCGTTGGTTTGCTAGCTAAAAATACTTTGCACTCGAGTGTTTTTTTTAGCATCGGAGAAACTAATTATTTACGTTTACGGTAATAAATTCGTTGTAAAAAGTTTGCATAAATAACATTACGTAAATTTTTATAAACTTGGTTGTTTTATCTTGGGACGCAAGTGTGAATAATCACGCTGCCGTGCAGCACATTCTAACGGAGACGCGAAGCACTATATATGAATTGGTTCTTGCGCTGTCCACCGCCGCGCTGTGGAGACTGGGTACCTAGATGCTCGTTCACTCGCTGGCCGCCAGGATAAGGATCTAGGCACGCGCTTGTTATGCAACATAATGGTGCTTGCTTGGCCGCGCCTGCGCATGCGTATCTCAAAATTATTCCTGCGGTCAAAGTTTTCAACGAATTTTAACGATTTTTTTTTTTTTTCCTTGTTTCTTGACGGATGGCATTAAGATTTTCTACTGAGAAATAAGAATATACTGCGGTCGGTGCTAGTATTTTTAAAGGACTTAAATTACAACTAATATTCCATTTTATCAAATCCACATAGTTAAATACATTTTTTTTGTTATATTTTGAAGGTTCCTGAAATTCCTTTCGCTAAATCGCTGTTTTCGTTATTCCAGAGTTCGTTAAATCGGGGCTCTACTGTATATCCGCTCTGTACGCGACCTCTTCCTATTTTCATGAACCATTATTAATAAATTTTATTTACTTATTGCCTTAATATTGATTGTTTTGACGATACTTTAGTTAATGCCGGAGTTAAATAAAACAGTGAAATGAACAAATACATCTGCTTTTTCCTTATTGCTCTTCTAAATTATTTACATGTGAGCATTGGGCTGGCTACTAATGCATTCCATTGCATTAAAATTTATTTTGGTGACAGCGGGAGATTGTAGCTACTGTGCAGAAAAAATTAAAATTTAAAGTTGTTGGTGGATAGGGAGGGTAGAGGTGCAAAATATAACACTTACAGATTTATTAGGTTAGCGATTTTACAATTGAGGGGTTTCTGGCAAAACAGGACAAGTCACAAATGCAAAATTTTTGGTAAAATGTAAAAACATATCTAGCTCATAAATAAGTGATTGAAAGTTATGAAAAAATTCTAGCTATTAAGTGAAGTGCAACTTCATCTTTATTTAGCAGTAAATAGGCGATAACTTTTTATCTCCACAGTTCTGAGCAATGTAAAGCTAATGGACGTGTCCTAGTTTTGGTGGAAAATGAATTATTGGTTGAATTTTTTTACATTGCAATTAATGTAATAAAGCTGCAAATACCGTTCAGAATGTATTTGATGTCTAGAATAATGTACTTACACATCTTGTAGAATGGGGAACATGCACACATCCAGTTGTATTTTGTCGCTAAACCCCACAACCACTACTATTATCATGACTGGATATTTCCATGGCTTTCATAGTCTTGTGTTGTTTCTTCTGATAACCCATGGATTAAATATTTATATATTTTCCTATTCTCCACTTTCACATAGGGTAACAGCTGCTGAAGATCAGTTTTCTTAGCTGGTAATATTTGGAGGGGTACTGCCTACAGTGGTGGTATATTTAGTTTGTTGGAATAACACCCTTCGAAATGGTACATGTTTGCCATGGTCCAGTGTATGTATCACGCACCCTAACATATTTGTCATGTTCTGTAATATACAACATTCGTGCAGACTACTGTTTTAAGAGAGGCTTTGGTGTGGTCAAAACAAATCATTGGTGGCAGTCTTGATATCAACAAAATCATTATGATGCATATTAATGACAGTTTATGGAGAAGGTTTCTTTCTTGCTGCTTTGATGATGATGCCCCACTCTTCAGGAAGTTCAACATATTTAGTGTGTTGTTTCTTTATTTCAGTAAGGGAAAGATCCAAGTCATTAGGTAAGTAGCTATGACCTGTCACAGGAAATAAGTACGTGACTGTTTTGAATAGCTGAAAACAGTGTAATAGTACAAAAAGGAAGCGTACCATAGTCTGGTTCTTGTTTCGTCAATAACAACCATCTCTGATTAGGACCAGATCATCTGTGGCTTCCTTTCTGTGGTATATATTTCAGTAACATAGATGTAACCTCATTGCCACCTTTTCTTCTATTACCTAAATTATATGTAAACATTGTAACAATCTCCCCAAGTCATGAACGCCGAAGACATTGTACCACAGTTGATGTCTGTAGAAGACTGCATTTGTTCTTAAATGAGGCAGATGCAAGTTCTGCATGTATTCAAATCTCAAGCAGACAATATTACCAGCCTGAGTTTTTTTTACGAAATATAGTTTTTTTTTTGTGTGTCTGCTTTGAGCAAGTGAAGGTTTTTTGTTCTGCCAAGTACTCCTTTTTCTCTTTATTAGTACATTCTGGATTGCTTAACTTTATGTTAAGTGTGTCGCAAGTTGAACAGGTTTTAGATAGTGGAAAACCAAACTTTATATTGAACTCATTAAAAACACTCGAGTATACTTTATAAGAAACATTAACCTGATTAGTCTGCATGAAAAGCTCATGCAGATTTGAAACTGTTGTCTGGCAGATATTCTTCGTCTGGGTTGTCTCTCAAATAGTAATGAGATGAATGTGCTTGGAATGACTGAATGTGCTGTACTATTAAGTCATGAATAGATTTGGGTTATTTTGTAGGTCTGTAGTCACGTTTGCCTCTTCGATCCTTCTGTAAATTCCCAGATGTAAGCTAACTTTGTTAAATTTAATATATTCTACCTTTGGTTATTCCATGCAAACTTATGAACTCTTGAGGACAAAGTGGACAGTCTTTACCTTTTACATGACCTTATATGAGAAGGCATCCAAATTATCTTTCCTTGTCCCATCATCTTGTTTCGGCGAACGTCACTGTTCAATATGTCTGACAAAAATGAGTCCAGCAAGGTAGGAATCTTGCTCATGTTTGCTGCTTAAACCATTAAACTATGCGAGTAGGTTTTGTTTCCCTGCTTCGTTTATCTTATCAAAGCAATGGGACCTGTTAAATCTGATACATACTAAATAAGCAGAATGTTTTTTAAGTTGTTTGAATGTTGTTATTACACATAAAAACTGTAGTGTTGCTATTTACAGACTTGCCAACTTTTACGATTTATCTGTAAAATGTGCGGAGACAGTAAGGGTTTTACGATTTTACGGTAGTTGTAAAATTCTACTGATTTTTACGTGTTCTGCAATTAAATACTCATTTTTAAAAGTCAGAAATAGGGAAAACAGTTGTGCTCAGTTCTACCAACATAAACTTTGTTTCAAACCATATTTAATTTGAATGTTTACTAACGGTCATAAAATAAGTTTTTACTGGAAATTCAACAGTCTGTCACAATGAGTAAGTCATACGAAGCAATGAGAAAATTAGTGTTGAAAGCCAGTCTGTGGGTGGCTTTCTTCAGTATGTAGTTTCAAAATGGTGGGGTGCGTGTTGGATGTGTTTCCAATTCTGCCGACAGAGCAAATTGTTTCTTCAAACATGGAAGTTTTTTATTTTAATGTTGAAACAATATTCTGCAGTTCTTTTACTACGAATCGCGCGTATGGAAACTGTTTTCATGTTTAACCCTGCGTCACTTAGCAATGGAATTTTGACATGGTTACACGCAATGTATCTAGCAGATACATGTTTTCACAAAAACCATTTATCTCTTTAAAAAAAATATGTTTATGATATTTATAGCATTTCTGCATTTTATCAAAATATTTTAAAGTATAACACAGTTTTTGGCAAAAAATTTAAGTCATTATATTTAGGCAACTTAGTCGTTACACAGATTTAGAACACATTGTATTTAGCTATAAACATAAATTCCTTTAATATTTTAAGCAATAATATTAACTAAGACACAGTTTATTTGTGCAATAACACCATGACCATTTTGCGAATTGGTATCTTTATGAATATTTTTTTCTTTTTTTTTTAACCTCTTGTAGATCCAGTTGTAATAATAATGGAATTCCTACAGTAATTGTTTTAGTCACTATTACAGTTTACTAGTGGCACACACATTTCCTTTAGCAAATCACCACAAAAAATTTATATCCCAAAATTTACATTCACATACATTTATACACATTATTGTAATCAGTGTTTTAGTCAAAAATATAAAACAACAGTTCAGTCATCACATTGAGGTGCCGTGGCAGTAACACAATCAGAACACACAATTTTTGCATGTTGCAGGCACAGCCACTTATTGCATTTTACGCAGTGATATTTACTGAGGCGTATTTTCTTTGCACGAGTACAAGGTTCACATTATTTTCTCTTTCCGTGTTCTTCTCTACCAGAGTCTGTTTCCAATTGTTCCTTTTGTCCTTGTAGCTTCAGCTGCAATGACAAAGGAATCCCTCTGGAACTTTGCGCTCGACACTCAACATGCTCACATGTCA
>PNEQ01081320.1:0-21397 GCA_003012365.1 Medauroidea extradentata | reverse complement strand
AAGGAAAGAAAATAGTTCTGATTTGTATGAATTATATTAGGACAGCATTCTCATTAAAATAAATTAAACGAAAGCTATTTTAGTCCCGAAACTTGATTAAATAGGTACTAAACACATACTTGCTACATATACATTATGAATTCCTTACATTACATTGGCTTTCATTACATGCCCGAGGCCCTTGAACAGCCTTAAGGTCTAACTACAATAAAACATATTCTTCATTATTATTTATTTATCTTTTCTTACAGAAGCTCTTTCCCCAAAATTGTGTACTTTTTCGTTAATGCCCTACAAGTAGAAGCCCTGAATAATTGCGGAAATATTTCTGCACCAACTTATTCCTGTTCATTCTACAATCTGCGCTGTACTTCGCGGCTGTTGGCTGCGTGTATTTGAGCTGAGTGGTATTTCTTTCGACGATGTCAACCAGAACTACGACACCACAGGCCTGTGATTAGCGATCAGAATTCTAAGACGCTGAGAATTAAAAACACCCAGTCACAGACTACGAAACAAAACCGCAGATGTACACGTAAGGATTGAAACACGACGTTACAAAATATTTTCAGAAAATTCAAGTTCCCTACCTGCAATTTTTTTAGAGTCCCATCACAGTACTACCTGAAACTGTTACTACGAATTAAAACTAATTGGCTCTTTTCATTTAATGTTATGTTCATAATGCTGTTATTGCCACGGTTTTGTCGCTAAAAGATTTCCGTCCCGCTTTGTTTCAATGTCTTACGTGCAATTGGCAGCTCTGATTCATGCTTATTGGCATCTTGTCTTTGTTCAGACACGTTTCTCGTTTGCCTGCGCCACGGTCGTAGAAGAACAGGTCTGGACACTCGCCTATCTACCAATGTAATTTGCTTGACCCCTTGTTGTTTGGCTGTAGTTCGTCAAGTTACCGAGAATATTGTGTTTTATTGGCGCTTCAGTTAGGGCGGTCGGACTCAAACTCCGCCCACTTTTTTCCACTGTTAAATTTATAAAGTAAATAAAGATTGCTGGAGCCTTTTCTTAAATTTCTGAACGAAGGAAGTATTTCATAAATTTATAAAAAAATATGTTTTGATAAATTGTTTATCTTAGTGGGAAGGAAGTGGGCGGAGCTTGAATCCGACTGCCCTAACTGAAGCGCCAATAAAACACAATATTCTCGGTGACTTGGTGAACTGCAGCCAAACAACAAGGGGGTCAAGTTTCCAGGCGAGTGTCCAGACCTGTTCTTCTACGGCCGTGGCCTGCGCCAATATGAGTAAGGATACTGTGACTTGATATTGCTGTGATTTGCCAGTAGTTCTCCAAGACAAGAGAGAGTTAAACATCCAATCACTGACCACGAAGCAGAAGTACAGCTGTGCGCATAAGGCTCTCAAATCAAATGGTGCAAAAATCAGTTCGCCACGAAATCGTGGCTATATTCATTGACTTGTAACTGTACAAGCGAGTAGCACGTGATGCCCCCTCGGATTATTTCCTTATTTGTTACTGACTTGTCAGAGGCAGTGGCGTGTGGTGAATGTGTTGCAAGGTAAGCAGCGTTTGTTCTCAACTGTACTTGCTTACTCCCTCGTGTCCTCGTCAACCACTCGGACGTAGTTGTGTAGCTGACGTGAGTGGTTGCCTTGCAACTGACTCGTCAGTGGACGCAGTTTTACAGTTGTTATGGACGACTTGAAGTACACGCCCCCTGACGTCACACCGCAGGGGAAAAGTACTATGGGAAACAAAGCTTGTTTACAAACATGCTGATTTGTTAGTTGGTCATTGCAGATAGCAAAAATGTTGTGTATTCATAGATTTGCACGCAAGGGTAAAACATAGTAGTTTCTACTTCATGGTTAAGATACGCAAACACATAAGAATAATGATTACCTGAAAAAACGGCAAATTCCAAACAAATAATCAATTTTCTTGATGTACGTCTCATCCGGGACATGTGAAGCTAAACAGCTAAATGAAGGTTATGTTCGGCTGCGGTATCCATGGAGATAGGAATTGTTTCCCACGCCTGACTGAAGCTCCGTCTCTTTTCAAGTCGTCCATTGGTACTTACCGGGTGTACTGAGACTATACAGTAGTGAGTAAACACCAGCAACTGCTTGCCACACGACACTGGTCAAAGTAAAGTCAAAACAACTATTGTCTATCATAAAAAAGACGATGAAATATACGTTCTTGACGGCCAAGTAGACCTGGAATGAATTCGCAAAATAATGAGTGAGAGGTTTTGGTCAGCGCTTAACATCGAGGTCTTTAGCGCTGGTGAGGGGTGACACGAGGTGAGTATGGAGCAGTACCGGAATGAAAGGGCGGGGGAAACGGGAGATCCCCGAGAAAACCCGCCGACCAACGGCATCGTCCGGCACGATTCCCACGTGCAAAAGTCCGAAGATTGACCCCGCTGGGAATCGAACCCGGATCGCCTTGGTGGTAAGCAGATGGTCTGGCCACCGCGGCCCACGCAAAATAATCGTGCTGCTAAACTAGAGCAGAAGGCAACAATGCGATCCCAATCAAACTTATTTATTTAATCTACCAGTTATTTTACGTTCTAATACATCTCTAAACTTGTGCGCTTTCCCAGGTAGTTGGAAAAAGGTCCTCGTGTGCCCTATTCCTGAAATATCAAATCCAAGTAGTATGTGCGAATACAGGCCGATAAGTTTATTACCTTGCATGTCAAAAGCCCTAGAATACATTGTGCACGGGCAAATTTCTTCTCACGTGAATAAACATAACCTGCTTAACATTTTATAGTCTGGTTTCAGATACCAGCACAGTACTTGGGCTGCGCTAGTTTATGTTGCAGATCACATACGGCGTTCAATGGACTCTAAGCAACTCACCCGTGTGACAATAATTGACTTCAGCAAAACTTTTGACTCTGTCGATCATGATATACTCATTGCTAAGTTAGTAAACCTATACAATTTTTCTCTGACAGCATGTGAATGGATTGAATCATATTTATCTGACAGATACATATCAGTGAGTTAATGTTAAACGGTATTAAGTCTGGATGGGAAGCAGTTTTAAAAATGTACCTCAAGGATCAGTCTTGGGTCCTCTATTGTTCTCATTGTTTATAAATGCTCTTCCAAAATGTTTACCTCATAAAATTTATCACATTTATGCGGACGATCTCCAGTTGTACATATCATCAGCTCAAAATCAAATAGTCTATTCTTTTCAGAAAATGAATATGGATCTTAAGGCGGCCGCCTACCAAACGCATCAAATGCATTGTTGTGTGTTCGTAAACAGGTTTTTTCTACGAAAATATTCCACGTGTGCCCACTGTGCCAACGTACGAAAAGAAAACAAACCTCAGACAAGGTCGGGACCTCATTGTTAAGACGCCACGCTTATTAAAAACGCTGTTTCTAAGCCCTCCAACATGGCTAAAAACGGCCTTTTCAGACTGCCGTACTTCAAAATGTACTAACCGGATGTATGTGAAACTCAGATTGCGACCTGCACTGAACATAGTTGCAGACTTTCCACCAATAAAATTATATGATCACCGCTTAGTGTCCCATAGTGAAAACCGTTCGGCGGGAAGCTTGCACGTTAGTTCAGCGCTTGGCTTGTTGAGGCGACGCGGCATTTGATGCGCGCTTCAAGGGCGACCTTACTGCTCCGTCGCTTTTGAGCCTCTCACGCGCGGGTAGGCGGCGCCCTTAATGAGGTACTAAAATGGTCAGAAGCAAATGATGTTAAGATTAGTCCACAACTCAATACATAATAATCGGTTTCCCATCTCTAGTTAAAGCTGCTAAGAAACTTCCTTTACCTAATATATTAATTAAAGAAACAGTCATTAACATCAGTAGTAGCGAAAAAAGTTTGGGTGTAGTAATTGATGAAAATCTATCGTGAGCTGGTCACATATCTTATATTTGCAGTAAGGTGTATGGAACGCTGCATTCAATTAAGCGCTTCAATAATCTGTTTCCGGAGCGTATTAAGACACTCATTTTTTTTTTTCAGACACTTATACTTCCCATTATCGATTATTGCGACGTTGTATTCGGTGACCTTACAGAGCACCTAAATACTCTGTTACAAATATTGCAGAACTCGTGTGCACGTTTCATTTTTAATCTTAGATCCAAAGATCATCTCAGTCCGTATTACAATACGCTGCGTTGGTTGAAATTACGTGACAGGAAAAACGTGCACACACTATTGCTTGTAAACAAAGTTCTGCATGAAAACACTCCTGGATATTTACCTTTCCTTTGCTCATGACGTATCTACACGCTCAAAATCAGACAATAAACTTTAAATTCCAATCCACAAGCCAAAATATTTTTAAAATTCCTTCATTGTCTCTGCGGCTAGGAGCTGGAATGAGCTGGACCAAAACATACGTGGCGCAGGCTCTTGCTTGCTGTTCAAAAATAAGTTGCTGCAATGTTTGCTATTGCGTGACCGGGGTCTGTACGGAGAACCATTTTTGTATAAATGTTTGGATGAATGGCTGCGTAAATGATTTTTTAAAATTATAAATATTTTAATACTTTCTCTAATCTCTCCTTGTTTTGTAATATTGTATCTGTGTTTATTTTATCGTTTAATGCTACAACTATAATCATATTGTTTCTGTGTTATTGATATAAATAATACTGTTGTGCTCAAACTTAAATGACACCTAAGCTATGATTAATCACTAGTGATCATTAAGATTTTCAGGACTAAGTACATGTAATTACTCAGTTTTTTTTTCTTTCGTAAGTACATCTCTCATAATAAACTGCAAAACCGACTGAGTAAGTTAAATATTGTCAATATTTTAATGTTTATGTGTGTATTGATAAATAACTTATGTAGTGTTTTTGTTCTACTTATAGACTAGTAATATAAATCGATTAGTTTAAATGTGTTGTGTAGAACATGTTTAATTTACTAGGCTATCTGCTAAAACTCAGTGTGAGTGCCTGTCTGTATATTGTTTGATGTCACATATTATTTTTGGGCGTGTTTATGTGTAAGTATTATTTTGGGCTTAGTGTTATTATTACTTTTTTTTTTAAATTGTGTCAATTGTAGCATTTCTGTATGGAATCTAAAAGGTTCAGTGTAAAGGAGGCCAAATTGCCTTAAGGGGCCCGCCTCGTGGCACATGTGTTTGTGTGAGTGAGGTATGGTGCTAAGGGCGACGTCGTATGGGCCATACAACGGTGCGTCGCCTCTACGCTTAAGGCGTGCAGTCTTCGCGAAAAAACAAATTTCCTATGGGACTTTAAGTGGTGACCCTATTGTTTTATTTGCGAAATCACTTTACTAAAGTCCAATGCACTACCCTTAAGTGGTTTCACGTGTATTCGGCTAGTATATTTTCCGCTATAGCAGCCTGAAAACCCCGTTTTAACCCATTTTGACGTGTCCTAAAAGGGGATTTCTAATACGCGTGTTGTCTTGTAAGTACTTAAGGGCAGTCGTCTGAAGTGTGTGTTCTTTTCGTAGACAAACGGCGTGAACACACGTATATTAGTTTCGGTGTAAAACTTTTTCTTCAAACACGCTACAGTGTGAGTTTATGGCAACGAGGCGGGCCCCTTAACTGCGCCAAATAAAGATATTATTGTTATTATTATAAATTGCCGATTGGCACACGGCTGTTAGTTTTGCTGTAGTAGGTTATCCAATCAATGTCTCCCTCGTCTACACTTCGCGGAACAGATGTGTTTATTATTAAAAAATAACCGAGCAGTCTTCCCAGTGTTCTCGGTCTTCGGTTAAAAAAAGAAAATAATAAAAATAAAAAAACGCGAACCATTTGGCTGTTTTCCTGGTAGCTCGGATGCAGGCGGTTTAGTTTCCAAGCTGCGTGGGAAGCTCGTTATTTACACAGCGCAACGATGTGTCTCCGGCGCCTACGTAACAGATAACATTCAGAGGAAGAGGTGTGTTTTCTGGCATCGCCATCTACACTGCCTGAAATAACAGTCGACTAAAACGTTAACAGCTTGTTTTTTTTTATTCTGCCTCGCAGTGCTTCTCAGTACAGTTAACATTATGAATAGTTATGATGGAATACCGCGAAAATGTTTCACGCCAACATATCCTTAAAACACTGTAGTTTCTGCAACGTGTATGGTGAGGTGATTAATATCTTACATAAACGTACCTGTATACGGACCAATAACTGGCTTGTTACTTAAGAGTATTTTGTTTATATTAAGATAAATACGAATTACCCGATAGAATGTATCCAGGGCTTCAAAAGCACTAACTTTATTCCAAACCACCTGTGTAGTAACTCAGTGCGATAGGCGAACAAATAACCAATTTCTTCAGATCCATTTTAAATTCGAAACACTTAATATTGCTTATAGGCGGTTTGAGATAAAGTGAGCACTAAAAAAAAAACCCCTGCTAAAGTTCTGTTTTCAGTAAATTCGTATCTTTCCGCGCGTAACGGCTAACGAAGGGAAATGTCTAACCTGGACACGTCATTTAATATTTGCGCGTGTAAGATAAATTGTGCAGTCAGAATGAATCATTACAGTTTGATTAAAAAAACTGTTCATTATTTATACAAAATACAATTATGTCGATTTCGGTTTTTTTTTTTTTTGTATTGTATGAAAATAGGAAAATACACGCTGCCAACCGTACAAGCAGTAAGGCAACTATAGATAATGTTGAATTATATGCAGTAACAGCTAGTGATATTTTTCAAAGATTAAATTTGTAGTGCTCACTTTATTCCGAACGACCTATAGGCCCTAATCAATAATGGTATGATAATGGTTTGTAGAGGAATGCATTGCGAGAAAAGATACTTTCTAGACAAGATCAACTTGGCAATATCTGCGTGGCACGTATTTGTTTGGTGTCTAGAAATACCGCCACGTGAGGAAGTGCACTTTGACCTTTAGTTGGCGTCGCCCAGAGAAGTCACTACAGGAGGTGCAGACACGAAGTGTCGTCCTCAAACAAACAAACACCGCCATGTTATGTTTATGCAGGAACAAGACGGGCATGCAGGGCAGACTGAGGTCGTCCAAGGTTACACAACACTTGCAGGGTCATTTGTAAAAGGAGTTTCATTTCAGTGCCGTACACACACGTACCAACTACACAAACACAGACGTGACCTGACTTAAAAACAATATTCTAGGCTTATTTCATGCGATATAAAACATAGCTATAAAACATACACGATGAACCGAGCGAGGTGTTAGACTAGTATTCGACACGACCTGGGTTCGAGTCCCGGATCTGGCCGTCCTGATTTCGGTTATACATGGCTAAATTATAAACTAAAATTCCGTTAATTTAAAAACGAGCCTAATACAAAATCACTCGCATCAAACAGGTTCTAAATAAATAACAAACATTACTCGTTAAAATTTTTAAATTTTATCAGAAAAACGTAACTGCCACACTCTAATTCACGATAACAAACTAGATTCTTAAATATTTTTACAGCTAATATATATTTTAAGTTAGACACCGATTCCAAAGTCTGTAAATGTAATTAACGCATAATATTCCACTTAACATCTTAAAGCCCGTTCACACGATCAAATATTTGTTGAATTTAATTTATTGAACAGCACGACGTTCCAAGCAATTTTATTCAATAAAAATTGAAGGTACCGCTTGAAAAGTTAATCCACAATTTCTAAACAAATGAAGCACAAAATAAATAATGTAGATATTTTACAATTATCTGTCACTCCTCTGTACGACCCAAATAATATTCGTTTTAGCCAATACAAAATTTCCTATTAATATTATGTATATTATTTTTAAAATGCTTGTATTTGTTTTAATACGGTTTAATTCACAAACATAATCCAATTAATATGTTATTTGAATTAATAATGTAAGAAAGGCTTCTTTTCTGTTCTTAAATATTTCGAATCAAGAAAATTTTATAAACAGGCTCCCAACAAATATATTTGATGAAATTCAAGATATTCAATAAATTGAAATACAAAATGGCCGCGTCTGTGACGTTAACCTGGCGTCACACGGCATTCAAGAAATTGAGTCCAATAAATTTGAAAGAAAATTGAAGCAAGATTGTATGGTGTGAAAAGACCTTTACATAGTTCAGGTGTCGGTATATAGAATGGCAATCGTGCACGCCCAATGAGAAGCAGGCAGGCTCTATATACAGTCGTGTCGCCCTCCTGTGAGTGGAAATGCGTGTTGCCTGTGAGGACACAGTGGGAAGCCCGTCCGTGCGATCAAGTATTAATACTGCTGTCGCCGTCTCAAAGGCCGCCATTCCAGGGGCTCGTTTATTTCCGTGACGGTCGCCATGGCAACGCGACGTACACCGGGCGCCGGGACGCCTCGCTGTTCTGCGCCAGGTATTAGCCATCCACTCCCCCTTCCCCTACCAACCCCCCCCCCTCCAGCCGTCTTTATACTGGGTTGGCGAATATTCAGTGACGTTATACTAGGATGTGCTTGTGCTTCGGTGTTGGTGGAACCGTGGTTCCAACACGGAAATTCAATAAAAGAACGCCGATTACCCAAGATAAGTGGGACGGGGTCCGAGGGTTCTTCTCCGTCTAGGAAAGTTTGATTTCCTCTATTTTAACAATTTTACAATCTAAACTTGGTAAATACCGCTGGTAGGAGCATAAATAATATTATTTAATTAACGTTTTACTATTTCTTCGTAAAATAAAAGTAGAGCATAGATGATTCGGACACGTCACTTAATGTTTGCACTGGAAGATACATTCTTATACTTTGCTTACAGTACGGCTCCGGGGTATACAGCTCTTGAACAAATCACTATAATTTTTTACTTAGAACTACTTCATATGTATTAAAATTAAAAAAAAAACTTTTGACTTATTTTGTTTTTCCGAGTTCTCCCAGTTCACTGTAGGTATTTTCTGGTGTATGTACTTCCATGTATGGTTCGTATTAATAACCCAGAGGCATATTCGGATTTTTTCATGACAAATTTTAGTTTATCGTGTGTAGGCCTATAAATATTGCCTGTGGTGAACAAGCAACAATTAATTCTTTATGAGAATTGAAGAAAACTGGTCTGCTGTAAGTATTGTTTACATTGGCAGCGAGTGATAGTAACTTATTTGTTGTAAACGCTCTAACTCAAAGTAAATGTATGATTTATTACTCTTCTAAGTCTTTTGAGCATGGGTATTGGTCTTACTTTGATTGTTAAACTATTGTAAATAAAACTGGTGCCAAGCTATAATATCAGGAATTTTAATATTTTTTGCATTGTATAAAAAATTACTTAGTTAATGTATGTATCAAGCACTCAGTGGAAATTGTGATTTTTATCCCTTTAAAAATAGGGGGGAAATATTATTGTTGGACTTTATAAAAACGTTTAATTTTTTTTTATTATGTGATTCAATATAAATGTGTTTGTCCCTTGTATGTTATTTCTTATATGTTACCTTATGTTGTTTTATTCCCGTATGCTGTCTTCTTAGTGCGCTGTACCTGTTTTGTCCGTTGATATTTGTTTTCTTGTATCAGTGCCACTCTGTTATTGGGTGTATGGCTGTTGGATAGCACTTTAAAGCTAATAAATTTAATGAAATGATTAGAAGATCTCTGCACCTGTTTGCTTTAGGTCCTCGTGTGCACATCTTTGACTCTGCTCCATGGTCAGTGATTGGCTGAATTTAACTCTGACATGTCTTAACGTATTATTACTCGAGACACTGGAAAATCGCGAAAATGTTAAAGATAGTCTGCAATAAACTGTAGTATATTAACCGTGACACGTGTGAACAGTTTAGTGGCGAATCACACACGCTGCGTGTTCAAGCTGTGCAGTTATAACTAGATTTGATGAAGAGAGAAACATTGCTTTAAATAAACCGTCCATAGCAAATGTCGATACGAAACATTCAGTGTTGTGTACAGCATGTTGGAACCTAGCAAACAGTCAACTATTCCCGTGATTTTCCAATGTCTCTAATTATTAGAGACCTGAAAATTCGCGTTTTCTTTTATGCGCAATCTAGAGTTCCAGCAACTATAAGTTTGTATAACGTTCGCAATAGGCTATTGACTTACTCGACACTTCCTGGAAGTAGCTGAGCCAATATTAAAACTGTAACTGAATACAGGCCCATTTCACTATGTCAGCGAGCAGCTAATAAACAGCTGCTGTCTGCACTATTACACAAACATTCTTGGAGGCTAGCCTTCAGGTCATTGAATCCGCAAAATTTTCAGGTCTCTACTAATTATTGCAAATCACGGGCGTAGGTTATTCGGAGCAAACATATTCTCGTTAGTAGGGTAAAATAAGAGACGTCTTTACACAAGGATACACTGCTAATAAGAAGCAGAACTACACAAGTGGCACTTGGGTATTGAAACAAGGTGGTTCAGGAATATTTTCGCTAAAATCAAGGGTCCATAATTTTTAGGGCCACGAACTTTTCGCGAAAAGAATTTTGCTCCACTTAGTTGCACATCTGCAGTTCTACTTCGTGGTCAATGCTTGGTTGTTTTAAACTCTCAGATTCTTGGCTTTCCACCAGAAAATCACAGCCATGTGGTGTTGTATTAATCTTCTTATAATTGACACAGTCAAATGAGGGACGTTACTTCACAAAGACACGCTGCCTACTAATTATCAACGTCCATTATGAACAAGAACTAAATACGAAACTACCAAAGGCCCATGGCTGTGAAATGGTCAGTTCACTGGTTACCCACTACCATGATCACACTGTCAAAAAAATTAGTTAGTAATGTTACTCATCATATGTATGGTAATATTTCCCAACCTTGAGATGGAAATCTGATTTCCGAATATGTGTGGAAATTTTCGCAAGGTAGTGTTTTCACCACACAAACCACTCAGAAGTTTCGCTCGCGCGTTATGTCAAATTGTCCTAGAGGACTTGCGCCAATATGTAATGAAAAATTACATTACCAGTTGAGTAACTTTCATTGACATGTGTAGAGTAATTTTCCCTCACTTGTAGAGGTAATTAGCTTCCAATACATGTAGAGTAAATTTACCACAACTTTTTTACAGTGCAGGGTTTGATTCCCGGTGGGTTCGCTTCCGACGTGAGAGTAGTGGTAGAGGTTACTACGATGGGTTTTCTCGGTGTCGTCACGTTTCCCCTCAGGTAGGGAGGCGAGTGATATGACCATTACATCACCCTGTTATTAAAGACTTGCGAATTTCACATTATTTTCTAACTGCAGGCTAGACTGTAAGATGTTGCTCGCTCTACGTTCACCCGGAATAAAGGAGAAAAGTTTTCATCATTACGGTTTAATTTTTATATTTGTAACACGGTTTTTTTTTTTTTTTTTTTTTTTTTTTTTTTAAAGACGAATGAGTGAGTGAACAGGTTTTCGTCAGCGCTTAACATCGAGGTATCTATAGCACTGGTGAGGGATGATATGATGTGAATATGGAGCAGCGCTGGAATGAATGGGCGAGGGAAACGGGAGATCCCCGAGAAAACCCGCCGACCAGCGGAATCGTCCGGCACGATTCCCACATGCAGAAATCCGGGAACCCACCCCGCCGGGAATCACTGAGCAAAATTTTTACAATTTTCATGATGATTATGAATCTTGTAACTAATTCCTTGCCTGTTATATAACGTATGGGTGACTATTTTCTTTACGAAGTATCCATATGTAAATTATATAGTAGTGATGTATATTTGTTACACCTCTAGTTCAGATCTTTGTGTCTACATAATTTCGTTTGCTGATTAATTTAAAAACTTAACTGCTTCCTTAAAAAGTACTTTGTACATATAGTTGTATATACTTTAGTTTACCTTTAATTGTGCGCATACATAGCCTATATATGTTCCATACTATGCATTGACAACTCCTATATTTGATGTATTCGGAGGTTGACAAATGAATAAATAAAATAAACCATAGCTGCGCATACAAATGTCAACGGTACGGTAAACAACTCATAATCCACGCTTCGACTCTTTAGCTTGATGTAGGTCGGCCGACACAAGCTGTGGGCGTAAGCTTGAAAACAGGAAACCGATCGTCAACTGATCATGCCTTGGTGGGATGCGTCCCACGCAGATAACGTCACACGGGTGGCATCCGGCTAAGGCACGCGCTAATTATCTTGTTTACTTCAGAAAGCTGCCGTTGCGACAGCAAACTTGCATCATCCACGTGTATGGAGTCAAGAGGCTGATGATGTGTTGTTTGCATACCTCAGCTCGGTGGTGTATCATCATTTTACGACAACTCACTATCTACAAACCAGCAACAACACAGGAAATACATACTTAACAGCGCGTGGTACAAAATTCAACGCTAAAAGCATTAATCTATAACTGTAGGTTTCTTGAAGCCAATTTGCGAAAGTTAAACAATAGCAATCCTAGACAATAGTTTTAGCCAACGTTTTAAACTAAATTGTTTTCAGTGTTACAAAATTCTGAGGCACAATCTCTGACGCCAAAACCTCGTGCATTTAACTGCGGCGCAAGAGATCAGGCGTAACGAATTAGTAATTTTGGATAAATATTTACTCATTTGGCAAATACCATTATCTAGGATTGTCATTGAGTATTTTATCCATATTGGCTTCGGAAAAGCGTAAAAATCTATTCATGTTTTCAGCGTTTACTTATCTACCACGCACTCTTAACAATGCATTATACAATTAAAAAAAACGTTTTACAACAGCTGAGACCTACTGCTCATAAGTAATTACGTAATTGTTAATATTTACCATTAGTTTGTATAATTTTATCAACATAAAATGAATAAATGTGTACCGATACAGTGAAAGTAACAGTTCGAGTATGCGCGGAAGTACGAAATTCTGTATCATGTAATTGATTACATATATTTCAATTCTGACAATTAGAGATGATTTATCGCGAAAAACTGTTATGCCAACATGCTCTTGTAAACACTGTAGATCCTTGTGACACGTATGATTGGACGATATACTTCGGACACGATAACTGAGGCCACGATTTTGTAGGGAAGATATTTTTCCCCCACTTTGTTCAGTGTCTCAAATGCAAATCGGCAGCTGTGCTTCATGGTTATTAGCAGCGTGTATTTGTTCAAACATGTCTCTCATTTGACTGCACCAATCAGAATAAGATTATTGTGACTACGTGCATCTGTAATTTGTCAAGGCAAGTCAGAGTAACATCATCCAATCACAGACGATGTAGCAGAGCTGCAGGTGTGCACATAACACATTGAAACCAAATGTTGCGAAAACTTTTACGCCATAATATTGTGACTCTGTCTATAGCTGTCTACAGACCAACAACAGCCATCGAATATTACAATATTGGGATTCCTACTGGCTCAGTCAAATAGAGAAACAGCTCCACGTACAGAGAAAGCCAAAAGTCAAGTTTTCCTGCGATTAACCATAATCTCTATTGATAATATAAGTTCCATCATGTTTTCCTTTATTTTTCAGGACGTTCATTATTCTCGCAGAGTAGGCCTACTTCAGAACAGTTTTGAAACAACATGGTGCGGTACAAGGTAATAGCGAACAAACCAAAACCGACTGCAAAGTAGACGTGCTAATGACAGCAGGCGTATACAGTTCGGTAACATAGACGATTTGTTCTGGATATAAGCTATTGCTAGCGAATATTGTTTTCTCAGAAAGCCACAGCTACATAAAAAAAAAGGCTAAAAACGAGAAAATAAGCAACATAAAAAATAAATACGTAAAGGAAGCAATGAATGGCCGTAGTCAACAAAATACAAATAATTCCGAAATAGGAATATAGTAGATAAATAACGGAAACGAAAAAAAGCCGAAACAGAAAAGACCAAAGAAGGTGCAATATAAGGTGACAACGATGAACAAAGACAACGAGGACAACCAACACAAATGAACATAGCGACAGAAATTATTGCATAGATAAGACAGCACAATGACTATTACACAAATGATAGCAGTAAGCTCCCTTCGCCATTTTCATGCACGTTCTTTGGTCCTTGTCTGTTTTTAACTTCCTGCTGTTGGTTTCCATTACATAATAAGTACACAGATAGTGATTTATCGCGAGAATGTTTTCTGCCAGCGTACTCTGCAAATCCGTGTATCGTCCTGCGTCATGTATTGTTGGCCGACGATTATGTGGCACAGTCTAGTTGTCTACAAACGAATTACAGACGTCCAGTAGTAGTGCACCAGAGTTATCGTTGACCCAGTCAAATAGGGACTCGCCAGTGACGAAATAAAAGCGTCAGAAATGAATACATTACATTGAAGCCTAGCAAACAGTCAACTTTTCCCGCGATAAACCACCTTCTCTAATAATAAGCTATATTCGTAGTTAGGAATTACTTGTATGTTTGTTGAGTACAATCGTCCTCAGGCTTATTGGTTTATTCCTTCGTTTTATTTTTGCTAATTTTCTCATGTGTAGTCCTTTCACGTCACTGAAGGCTTTCTGTGACTCAGTAACAGTCGCTAGTAATTACGTGTATACAACAAAACACTTCAGTTTGTTGAGTGCGGTGTTGCAAATTATTTTGATAAGCTATGTAAGCCTTCCATTGGTTAGGTGCGGCCAGGTTAAAAACTTGTTGACAGTATGTTCACACGAGATAATGGTATGGGAATGTGTAGCAACGACGCAATAACAGGATGTGTTGATTCATATGAATGCTGTAAATAGTATGCTTGCACATCGGGAATGAGTTTCTAGGAATGACGTGGCTGGCAGTGGGTGGACCACTCCACGCTGTATGTAGACGCCGGCGAGTGAAAGGTGTGGGCAGAGGTTGCAGGGGGGTCGTGTTTTGCTCGCTCTACGAGGGGCGAGAGGGAGGGAAGCATCGTCTCGGTAGGGGAGGGGATGGAGGGGTGACGTGTCTCCTGGCAGTATCGACCGGCCCGCAATACACGCGCAGGCCAACAACAAGTACCACGAGCCCCTGGGTCATGGCCTGACCTTGCCTCGCGCACCCCCCCCCCCCCCCCCCCCCCCCCCCCCCCCCCCCCCCCCATACGCCACCTTCATTATCCACTACTTCAACCGTCCATACGGCTCAAATTCGCGTGCCTGCCCCGCCTCGTATAGTCCGTCCCACGAACCAGTGCACTTACATCACATGTGCCATTTCAAAACCGCAATTTTCATCACAATTTTTTAAATTTTTATTTGTACCAGATATTTTTTTTTTCTTATTTCAGACACAAACTGTGACTAAATTTGTATCTTATGAAATTTTTTTTATCTCTCATAGTTTTCGCTTAATGGCTTGTTAAAGTCATATTTTGCATGTTTCCGTTTTAACGACTACACTAAAACCAACTGATATACCAAACTGAAAAAAAAACCACAGTCGATAAAGATATTGCAGGCTACAATATCATGATTATAAAAATAAAGAATAAAAATTATTTGAATTTAAAAAAAAGTTATTGAATTTTTTAATTTTAATTTTAAATTTTTATTTTCAGTTTCAGCTTGGTGACTCTGAGTGGAGGGGATACAGGCACACTAGCCGACCGCAGGAGGGGAAGGTGGATTGGCATGGAGGGAACCCGGCCTCGGGCAGCCAATAAGCGGTGAAATTCGCTCTATCAAATGAGCTGTCATGTCATTTAGTCTGTGGTCTGGTTTGACCGGCATTCCTTTACTGATTTGAGTTGTTCACTGCCCTCAGTAACGACAGCAGACACTCACTGTAGGTCACTACCTCCAGGGTAGCGCCTTGGGCGATGATAGGAAATCTGTGACGACTTAAAAAAAAAATATATATATATATATATAAGCCATAACATTCATTCAAGTTGTATTATCAACATTTTCTCTGTGACACGATACGGAATGTATTCGTCATAAACGGTTTAACATAAATAATAATGGAATTTTTTCATTAATTTGTCATGCAAAATCATTGTAAGGGAATTATAGGTTAACTTTAAAAAATGATTAAACCTTCAATATAAGATGATTATGTATGATCTATAATTTCAATACAAACATATTCTATGCATCAACATTGCGATATTTACAAAAAAAAATTAAAACTGAAGTTGCAGAATATTCATACATAAAATTTAGCATCAAGATCTCCCCCTTAAACACAGCTTGTATTTTTGTAATCAAGAACATCAAGAAAATGGGAGACCAACATGGAATACCTTTATAAATGAAATGAATTATTTTTAACTCTATAAGTGAAGGATTCTCAAATATTTGTTGTTACTTATTTGTTCTTTGTTACAAAGTGTACGCATCTGTTATGAACCAACAACTAGCCCACATATAGAAAAGAAAAAAATTAAAAAGGGGAAAAAACTTATTTTTTTCTCAGTGTATGTACGGTAGTTCTAAAACTAACAGAAATCAATTCCAATCAATAAAAAAATAGGAACCGCATAAATAACAACCGTCAAGAGAAACTGGCAAAGAAAATAACGATGAGAATTAAATTTTAAAAAATACAATTAAGACTTTAGGACGTTTCGGAACATGACATTTGTTGCTTACCTCAATTGAGATTAAATTTTATAAAAAATGATGAATTTCAAAATTAAAATTTTAAAATTTCAACAATTTTTTTTAAATCCAAAAACATACTTTTCTTGTCTTATATATGTCAAATCATAGCCTACAACATTGTTATACACTGCGAATTTTTTAAGTATGGTATTTCTGTTGGTTTTAGTGGCGTACATAAAACAGTACAGTGCGAATTTTGACATTTACGACTCATTACGCAAAAACTATGAGAGATATACAAATTTCCTAAGAGGAAGATTTAATCACAATTTATGTCTATAGTAAGAGAAAAATATCTGGTACAAATATAAAAATAAATAAAGACGTTGAAAACAGGTTAACCGCGTCCTTAAGGCAGCCACCTACCTCACGCTTCAAATGCGTTGCAGTGTGTTCGTAAACAGGTTTTTTTCTATGAAATAATTCCACGTGTGTCCATTGCACCAACGTACGAGAAGAAAACACACTTGAGACAAGGTCGGAACCTCATTGTTAAGACAGTATGCTCATTAAAAACACTGTTTCTAAGCCTTCCAACATGGCTATAAACGGCATTTTCAGACTTCCGTACTTCAAAACTTACTGACAGGATGTATGTGAAACTCGAATTGCGACCTGCACTGAACTTTTGCTACAGGCTTTCCGCCAATAAAATTATATGGTCACCGCTTAGTGTCCCATAGTAAAAACAGATCGGCGGGAAGCTTGCACGATATTTCAGCGCTAGGCTCGTTGAGGTGATGTGGCATTTGATGCGCGTTTCAAGGTCGCCCTTATGTCTCCGTCATTTCTGAGCTTCTATATCGCAGGTAGGAGTCTTCACCGGTATCAAATTTCCACGTTTGAAGCTTGGGAACAGCGGAGTGGTAAGAACCAAAGTACCATGCTCGGCGAGAAGCATTCACAGCGCGCGTCAAAATTGGCGTGTATTTTTTTTTCTCGTTATAGTCTTTTCCTATGGGTCTTCAAGCGGGAGACCTTAAAATTGTATTTTTTGATAGTACGAGGTTAAGGCCATTGCATGTCTCCCGCTTTCTAGTTCACGAATTCATATGGTTTTTCGGAGTTACAGCCGTCTAAAAACACCGGTTTTAGACATTTTGAGAGGCGCGAACATCATGTTTCTAACTCGCGTGCTTAATTCTTGAAACCATAGATGCATAGTTTCAAGTGTGTGTTCTTTTCGTAGATAAACAGAATATGAATAAGCTAAGCGATTTCGCGTAATAAATAATACGCGTGACATGCTGCAACGCCGTCCATGCGCCAAGTCTGTCCTTTTATATGCTTCTTGGTCCAGATCAATAGTAGATGGTGTGTTGTCAGGGAGAGATGTCTCGTAACCTGGGAGACGCACAGTACTTGTCGCTATATCTGTAGCACACCTCCCACACTTCCTGACATCCTGCCACAGCTCTGAGCAGTGTCACCAACTGATTGTTCTTAATTACTAGGGAATGGGAAACTTCACAAGTTTAATCACCTCCATGTCAAATTACATTGTGCTATGCAAACTCAAGCTCTGTCTATTCGTTCACTGTTTGCTGTTTCAGTGAGCTTCTAATGTAATAATAATAATAATAATAATAATAATAATAAGAAGAAGAAGAAGAAGAAGAAGAATTTCTTAAAGGTGCAGTTACGGCGATGTCGCCGTTCTTACACTGGGCCATAAGAATTTCTGTCTACAATTTACAATTATTTTATGACTTCTCAAACTTTAATCTACGGCAACACTAAAAATAAAAAGCAAAAAATGGACTAGCAATGTATCATGAGAAAACTGAAAATAGCATGATAATTACTGTCATAATTTAAACAACACAGGAGTAAAGAAGTCGCATAAAATACAAACTAGATCAACAGGATTGAATGAGAATCTGAAAAATAACAATAACATCTAGATTAAATAAAGTTATAAAATAATTCTAAATATTAAAATATCACGAATTTTGAGAACTACTTATTAAATACACAATAGACGTAAACTGTATGACAAAAACCACTTGATCTATGGAACCGTAAATAAGATGATAATTTAAGTCAATATGGTTACAAATAAGAATAAGTATGAAGTGTACAAGTGAGATGTAACATTACATAATTAATACATAAGTAACATAGTAACAGACAAATAAATCAATTACAAGATACAGCGAGGAACAGTGTGTTAAGCATGATTGCAGTGATGCACAAATGGTCGGGGCTTGAGTATACACAGGATTGTTAAATCCAACTCAGAAGCCACTGAACTGAAGGGCATTTTCCCTTCCCTACCAATTACCAGAGACGTAAAAATGTCGCGCTAATTAAACCGAACACACTCCGCGTAGCTCTGCGATTTCATATTTTAGTGCGCTCGCGCATTACAAGATAGTGGGACTTTCACAGTTGACCTTGTAGCATTGGTTGACAAAGTCCGACTCACAAACTGCCGGCCAGCAGCAGAAGTAAGGTTAATGCTACTACAAGTTAGAAATAAAATACGTTTTCTTATGAGAGAGTTTGGCATAGGGAAAATTTCTGTCGCTAGTTTCGCTGCTATCGCTAATGTGCCAGATAAATACGAAACCATAGTTAAATGAAATTTAAATAAACTTGAAAATTATAGTAGTCATTTAATTTAATTTTAAAGTGAAAAGAAACCGATTTCGCGATTTTAAATTATCAACTTACTGTAACTTAAAATTCAGAAAAGCTCTGGCATTCGTCAGTTTGTATCCATTACCAATACCAGCGCTCAAGCGGCAGAAATTTTCTCTGTGAAAAACTTTTAATATTGACCTTTCTAACCTGTAGAAGAATTAACTGTAGAAGAACTCATATGAGCACACCAGTAACACGCTGGTCAATATCGACATATAATGTTCGTCGATCTATCGATATTACTTTGCACAGGTGGTCGACTTGTCGAGGACCGAGGTCGTCATGTCATTGATTTAAGTACTGCATCTCGGGAAGGCAATATAATTCCTAACGGAAGAGTGTGACCAGAGAAAATTCCCGCCGCTATAGCAACGCTGGTAAGGTTAACATACATATGAATGCACAAACTGGAGTTGGGTATACATTTGCTAAGAAATACCATTCAAAGAACGACACATAACTAACTGTCTTCATGCGTACCGTTAATTTCGCGGCTGAAAATAGTAAAAAATGGGTACTTTTGTGGTCCTTTTAAGGCATGGTATCCTTGGTTGGTAATATTTTAAAACAAGTAGGCTGGTGTAACAAAACGCCTTTATCTCAAATATGACGTCATAAAACGACAGGATCGCCAATGAATGTCTAATAGAGACTAGTTGTCGACGAGAAGATGGCACATCAGTTCTGTGACTTGCGCCTAGAGGCTAGTGTGAGGCGTGATAAGCGCACCGCCTCGCCCTTACATGTCCGCACTTCTTGGACTCGGAACACGTACAATAGATTCACCCAGCCGGCCACCTTAAACTTAAGGGCTTGTTCCCGAGTTTTTTTCAGACTGGTGCCAACAACTCAAATATTTTTTAACCAAAAGTTTTGAAAATATTCGAGTCAATGTGCAATCACTCGATGCACAATACTGTGGACGCGTTTTTTAAAATAATGTACCATTCGCCAGTAAAAAAAAAATCCTTCATTTTTGCTTATTTTCACGACGAAAAACGTGGTACTTTGGGTAATGAAATTTAAAAAACCGTTCAGTATAATTCTACAAAAATATTCAGGTACAAATTATAACATATAAGTGTCAAAACTATGCAGCGAAATTTTGATATGAGTATTAGGTAGCAATAAAAAAAATATTTTCGAAATCACTGCTAAACTCCGTAACAAGGCCTTAAGTCAGCTAAAGTCTGAAAGGTGAAGACTCTGATTGGCCAAGACGTTGTCTATGGGGCGTGTCCTGGGCTGTGATTGGTTGTAGTGGTCTTTTAGTACGAATAGCACCTAAGTGCCATGAGGCCTGTTATTGAACTATAAGTTGCGCTGGTTCGGTAAGGCGTAAAAAACTTAGTTATTGGTATTTCCTGTTAAACAAAATATTAAACAGTGACCAAAGTTTCGTTATTATGAAACTGATTTTATTTTTGCGTATAACATTAAAAAGAAGCAATGACTGTTTTCCAATTAAAGAATTTAAACCAAGAAAATGTTCTCGTTACCCAGACTATGCATTTAAGGTTGAGCCTGTTGCCATATCTCGTTCTATTTTATCCCGTACCGACTCCAGAGGAATTAGCTTCGGAAATGTTCTCAAAACTCGCCCACTGCACGTTTATATCGTCACCTGAACGTCCAGTTTCAGAAACATGGGTTTCAGGGACTGATGTTTGAGTGCGGTGTTAACTGCGCTTAGGTCATGTTTCATTTTGAAGGAAACCAGAGTTTGTAATTCAAGTTTCATGACAAAAGGTAGGTTTCGTGTGTATAAACAGCAAAACTTGAGTTTCAGGACTGGTGAGTAGTACAGGGATCAACTATATACCGAGATTATTTAAACATACACAGGATAATATCACATTCGTTATTTGTAAGGGCACGAGTATTTAGCGTATTGATTGAAGGTCAGGTTGAACGAAAATAACCTGTATATCACTGTAACTTCCGTGATTAGACGAGAGCTGTTTTGACACATCTGTGGAGGTTGCAAGCCAGTAGTTAATAATATTGTTGCGTGCCATGTTCCTGGAGGCCAGTGGTCGGCGGCTGTTTCGTAACACCTTGAGGTCTGGCCGATGACTCAAAGCCCGGGTGGCTCATAGTGGGAAACCCGCCTAACCTACGTCATAGATACCTGTCCCAACTGCGTCTTAACCCTTCGAGGGTGGCCTACGTGACTAAAAGCATATCCGAAACATGATGAAATATCTATTTTTAGACCCCTGTAATGCGGTAAATCCCCGACTGTTTCACTGAGTATAAGAAGG
>PNEQ01081319.1:0-15129 GCA_003012365.1 Medauroidea extradentata | reverse complement strand
ATCATAATATTGGCATTTTCTTTCTTTTATGTAATCTTTCTTTTGACACAATTTAACAGACACAGGCCATTAACATTGCGAGTGCTCGCCCAGAAATAGTTGAGGTGACATTTATATCTACGGGTTACGACTTGCCATTTTCCTCCGTAGTAGTACTTGGTCCGGCACTTTATCTACCCTAATTCCGACTACGCGGTTATCAATACCTACTGCTGGTTACATTACTAGAAATCAAAAGGCAGTATGCCAAAAAGAGAAACAAATCAAAACTGATTTCTCCTAACGAATCCGTCCTCTAGGCTTCACAGCCCCTCTACCACGTTTTACACGTCCTCTTCCTGCCGCCATGACGCCCCAACTAATAACAAAAACTTAGCCTGCCATCTTTCCGCGACCGAGTCCAAGCTCCGACAAATCACGACTGAACTTCCTGGGCGAACACACGGACTTACTCGGCCAAGCGGCGGAGGGATACACCAGGATCCAACTTGCCTAAAAAGCTGGTTAATTTACGTTTATAACCTAAAAATTGTATGTAACATAGATTTTGATAAATTTACAAAGCATTTCATTTCATAATTCCAGCTAAATATTCATTAGTTTATTAATTGGGGATGTGCAGTGTTCTCAATCTGTCGCGGATCACCACCTTCACGGAGTTTTGCGCCCGACACTACCACCCACGTCGATCAAGAAACGCCCGGCAGAGCTCATCGCATTCCAGCACGTCCCTGTATGTGCCTCCAAGCGAGTGAACTCTGACCTGCCTGCCAGATAAATCCATCCAAACACAGGCTAGCTCAGAGCTTATTTGAAATTGTAAAAGCCAGGGCACTTCTCTGTACGTGCTTCCAAGCAAGAGAACTACTACTAGCCTGCCACATAAATCCTATTCCAGGAGAAGCAACCTAATAAGCTACTTGAAATTTCAAAAAAACCTAAACAAGGCAAAAAAATAAGAAATGTTTACTTAGAAAAGTTGCTTGAATTTAAATTAGCTTTCAAATGAGTCCAAACACGATATAAATCTAATAAAATTGACATGTAAAATTCTATGCTTTTCTCTTGCTTTAAAGTTAAATTTAAAATTAAAAAGAAAATTTTAATGTAAATTTCTCTACTCGCATCCCCAATTAATAGGTTGGATCCCGCCGTATACATCCTTATACCTGGTTACGTTGGCCTACTTAATTTGTTATAAACAGAGAAAAAAAAACATTTTACGACAACAAAAAAAAATTGAAATTACTGTGTGATAAGAGGCCAAGTAAGTGCTACGTGCCAGTGCACGTCACAGCATGCTTCATCAAAATATATGCAATATAATTCTACACGAGGCAGATAGGTATATTTTCAAGTTTTTATTTCACAGCAAAAGTCTACAAACTACTATTCAGTTTCACTAATTTGATATTTCGATATTTTGAAAAATTAACAATGAGTACGCGTTGAATGTTACAGAGATTACAATGTTAAGCAAATTCAAACATTTTGTATTATGGCATGTATTGATACATGACAAATATTTCCCTTCATGAACGGTACAGAAGAAAATTTCCACATAATTAAATCAAGAGCATTACAAAATAGCTGGAGAGAATAAAACAAAATAACAATTTTTTTTGACATCAATAATATATGCCACAGTAGAAAAAAAAACACACACATGTTTATAATTTTTTTTTTTTACTGTAAAAGAGTTTGGTACATTTTTTTTAGTAAAATTCAAGTTTCAAAACCAAACTAGGCACCCGAGATAAAAATCTTACATTGTCTGTCTATAATGAAGATAAATATATACAAAAGTTAATTGCTTAGTCTTTGTCCATGTTTTTTGTACAAAACGAATAAATAAATCTACATGAACTGCACAAAATGTTCACAAATTAAATTGTAGCAAGAATAACAATACATACAGTACGTATCACAATCTCAAGCAGTTAAATTAGAAAAATTTACATGACTATATGTCTATTTATATGTTATGAAAATTAAACTAGTGGAGTCATTCCCTAATCGCTACAATCATTCTGAACAGCAATCTTAGTAGAACAATATAAATATATGACGCAAATTCTTTATTAACATTTCCATACACATGAATGAACGCCTACTGTGCACTGTTTGGCGTGTTACTATCTCTTACAATTCCAATAACTCCATCATAAGTATGTACACTTAACTATTTAAGGTAGTACTTACGACATTTTGCATATCCCAGGTATATTAAAAGTTTTACTGCCGAATGAAAATTGCTCTCAACACTGAAATTCCTTTTCAACCTTAAGTATTATGCAATTCTGCTTAACACTAACTAACATAATGCATTTCGTCTATAAACCTACTAATGTAAAGGCATTAGTGGATAAAATTAAACCAATGTGTTTCTTAAACACATTTACAAACGAAAGCCGTTGCAAAAAGTGTAGAAGTAAAAGAAAAAGTACATCCAAAAACTTCCTAAACTGTAAATATAACCTATTCTTACAAATTTAACAAAAATTTTTGTGTAGGCAATTCTCTAAGCTCTTTGGGATAGAAGTCTTATGATTAGAAATAAAAGAGTTTAATTAAGTTATTGATTTACTAGCTCACAAAGCTTACAAAATACACAAAAAAGCAAACAACCATAACATTCACAGCTCCCTTACTGCACACACAATTACTACTGTGCCACAGAAACGTTAATTAACTTTGACAATCAAAACACAAAAATGATTTTCCATTAATTAAATTCTACAAATCACAATAAAAGTTCAGTCACATATCCAATCAACAGTCTCTCAAATAGTGACAATGTACAACCTTAACAGTCCGAAGTTGTGATGGCTCACCATGTGCTGCGCAGCACCAGGAGTGCACCACTGTTTCACTCTTGAGGTCTTCGGTTCGACTCCCGTCGACAACCTCCTTTTAGTCCGTCGACCCGCCGCAGCAGTCCTCTTGTTTCGCGCAATACTGCTCCGAAGGTATGTGCTTGCAGCCTCACAGTAAACTCTGGCGTCACCAAGATGTCTTCACCAGTCTCTCTCCACAAGTGTGGCACCTTCTTCTAGCACGACCAATAGCGAACTCTCTCCAAATCTGTCGATTCGGGGATTATATACTCTCAAAACAGTTGGGGAATCACAGCAATTCAGGGGTCTAATAATAGACATTACATCATGCTTCGGACATTGAGCCTCGCAGGCCGGTCACATAGGATTTAAGCGCACATGAAACAGGTCCTTGTATCGCAGCTCGGCGGGATTCCCATCATGAGACCGTCTGGCTCGTGAGTCATGTTTTTGTATTTACAAAAAGAATATATCGTAAAATACGTATTCGCGATGTCTATACTTCCAAGCTGAAGTGCAGTAGACCTAAGTTTTTGTAAACATGAAGATACGAATGTCGTATTGGTTTTAGATAATAACATCTTGAAACCATTATTAAACCTGGATCACTTTTCTAAAATAATTTCTTGTTTAACTGTATAGACTATTTTAATTCAGCGTGTGAAAAGTCAACTATTTTATGAAGGACATCCTACAAAATGTGATTGCAGTTCAAACCCAAATTTATGGTGGTGTATTTTTCAGAGCATTTTAGTGGACAAACTAAAGTTTCTACACAATGCACTTAGTCACTGAGCTGTGTGTGTATATGCATACAATGGGTGTCTATATATATAGAGAGAGAGAGAGAGAGAGAGAGAGAGAGAGAGAGAGAGAGAGAGAGAGAGAGTGTGTGTGTGTGTGTGTGTGTATATATATATATATATATATATATATATATATATATATATATATATATATATATATATATATATATATAATAATATCCAAGAAAAGGCTGTATAATAAGCATGCCATGTGAATACTGGGCTAAATTGAAGACAAAAATGTTAAATGACAAAATGTACAATAACTTTTTTCGTGCACAATGAGGCAACACAGAGCGAGAGTATGTACTTTCTTGAGCACATAATATAACGGCCCGAACAATGGTAGTCCAACACCTGTGGAGCGCAGGAGAGTTTTAATTCCTTGCTGTGTTGCCACATTGTGCACGAAAAAAAAAGTTATACAACATTTTGCCACAACATTTTCGTCTTCAATTTAGCCCAGAATTCACGTGGTGTGGTTATTATAAGGCTGTTTCTGGACACACTGTATATGCACATGTACACGTAGGCCTACACATATATACACACAGGCACACGTACACACATCAAACTAACAACACGATATAATAAAGTCTGCTCTGTTTGCATTTCTTTATTTTTGTTTTTAACCTTGTTCTGGGCCTCTGTATTGTAAAGTGGATCTACTTGCTCGGGCAACAAACAATGTTAGTAAACCTTTGAAAGAACTGTGCAATGGGAGTGCAAGATTGAATTTAGTTACTAGGACACACTCCGCAATGGAGTATGTTCAAGAAACCAAATCTAATCAGTGATAGTAAAATTGCAATAGTTTGGGTTCAATTTGTTCCTTCCGAAAACGGTTGTCTCTTTCAATTTTAATGTCACAAATGTCTCTTTATTCGGATGACCAGACAGTAAAAATGCTGTAGTCTCTCTGTGACATGAAACTGCCCTTGTACCAGATAGAAATATCCATGATAATTTTTTTTTCATTTCAAGTTTATTTTTTTTGCTGGTGTAGGTATCAAATTTTTTTTTTTTGCACTGCCATATCAACATTTTTACCACTTGCTGAAATTGGACATTTGATCTCCACGATTCCTGTACTTCCGATCAAACCATCTGGTGTAGCACCCAGAAAAAGAAAATTCCTTGTCTGTGAACAGCCACATTTCTCAATTTTTATTCCTCTTTGTTGTTCAAGCTGTTATTGCGCCTTGTTCTGATTTCCGTCCATAGCTTACTGAAGGGCCATTCAGAATGTCGGAAGAATAAATTATGTTCTGTACCACCTTGACACAGCTGGTTGTTGATTTTCTGTGACATACTTTTCCAAAGTTAGAAGCTGTGAGCATTTTCATTCTCATTTCAAACCACTTTCCACATCCAGTCTGAAATAATGTATTTCTTTCAGTTTGACGATGATCTTCTTCGGAAAGTTCTAGACTCTTTAAAAATTTATGCTCTTCCTCTCTGTAAACATCTGGATCCATGTCAGGCTGTTGGCAGCTTGTTCCATAGTCCTTGTCATAAAAAAAATGAGACGAGTAACATTTTGGCTTGGTGATTTTTCTACAGCCTTTTGATATTGGGTTTATATTCTTGCTATTCTATTAGGACTGATACCATTAAACATGGATTTGTGGAGAACATAATGAGGAGTTTTGGTATTGTGTGCTGTAACTGCACGTGCACGTCTTCCCTTATATGATAGTTTAATTCACATTCTTCAGAAACCATACGTATAATATCGCCTTCCATACTGCTTGAACTTCCTTCATGATTCTTGTAACAAAAATATGGCATTTGTATGGAAAATGTGTGTGAATACACATATAATCTGTAAAATAACGTAATAGAATTCAGATGACTCAGCGACAACATTAGTATAGGCCTACAAATTCACTAAAAATTCTATCTACAACTGAATTCCAAGTGTAGTGACGGCCAGCTTGATGGTCGAGTTCAGAATTACGAATTGCCTTTACAAACAAAGGTTTCGATAGCCGATAATGGGGGGTAAGAGGTGGATATGCAGCAACATTTAGAATGCAATTGTAAGGGATTAAATGCCTTACTCTAGAACAAAACTTGAATGTGATCAAGTTGCAGAAAACCTATTCTTTATAACTACCGTAAATTAAAATGCAGAAAAATCACAGCGAAAACAGCGTAAGCTACCTGAAATTTTATTGTTTGAGTTTTAAAAAAATTCGCTATTCATGTGCGTGTTAACTCGTCTTTAATTTTCATGCAGCTCTAAAAATTCAAATTTCATTTCTGTGTGAAATTTTGTTTCGTTAGAAGCAAAGTTCTTACCATAAATGAAATAGGCCTATATGACTGTTTAAAATATTTATTTGTCTAACTAAGAGGATGATTTCATATTTTTCAGTGTCACGCTGCATTAAGCACTAAAATATTTTTCTTATCCATTTAGCACTTTCATAATTAAGGGCTATTAATGAAATATAAACAAATAATTCTTTGGCCTTAGTAGACACAGCTTACTGTCATATTTTTCTCAGAACTAAATGTATTACATTATATTGGAACAATACTTTCGACTGTATGAATAGCTATTGCGAACCGTTCAAAGCCTGTGTGCGAAAAACAAAAAATGCTTTTGTCTTTTCTATAGCACATAGCACATGCAGACAAGTTCTTCAGAATATACCTCAGTGTTGAAAATTAGTTTAAATAGCAACAACAAAAATTAAATTTTTATTTGAAAATGTCTTCCATATTCAGTTACTTACTAACAGTAAATTTATATTAGTATGTGTAAGCAATGGCGGCAGATTGTGTAGTGTAAAGGTGCATTACATCATTGAGCTCGTTTGATTTGCATCAACATGTTTTCATCTCCCCACTTTTTTTCCCCTAATATGTTTATATGGTCTGTATTTGCAGTGCACGGGGAACGGCGGCGTCATGGTGGGTAGAAACAGCCAGGGTCACTTCTCACCCCTCTCCGCTGAATCGACATGGGAGGAACCGTGAGAAACTTAAAAATCACCCACAACCGCCGAAACGTTTTGGCACAAAGCAAACATTTTGCGGCAAAAAAAAAAAAAACAGTTTTGTTTTATGAGTTGACCAGTGGCCTGGCCTTGAACTGTTTGTGCATAACTGTCGTTCTACATTTTTGTCGGTATTTAGAACGTAGTGTTTTAAAATTTTTATAATTCATTTCAATGGGTGCGCTACAGAATACGTCATTTACGCGAAAATCATTCACTGAAACACTTCAAGTCAAGATATTAGCCCAACCCTATTACTGCGACCTTAATTTTACATACCGGAGAATGATTTTACGCACAGGAAAGGTAAAAGAGTTGGGTAATAATCCTTTCCTAAAACATAACACATATCCCGGTTGTATATAACACTGTCGATATTTCAAAAACCAACGTTCGACATTTTTTTGTTTCCATGTACAGTGCACGTGAAAAAATGTAAGTTTCGAGAGATCCAGTAATCCATACATATGTACTTGCGAACTCAGTACTTACAAATTCGCTTATTCATGATGAAATAATTGTAACCATTTACTCAATATTCGCGAGTAAAATTCGCGTATTAGCGAATGCGAGTTTGTCGGATTTTTATCTCTTCTTTATACGAACAAACATCTTACTAACACTATCATCTCGCTCGATGCTGCCCACTCACAGTACATGTATAAACCTGCTGTATGTAAAATCTTAAACATCGCCTAAATTTTTACAAGCTTTCCGTCGGTAAAAACTAATCTTGGCCGCAGTCAGAATGTTTAAGTGATAAACAGCCGGAGTTGGAAAACAGCAGTATCAATGATCTGATTGTGTACTGTAATAACCGTACATATCGTTTTGCTACTGAAATAATTATGAGTTCTAAAATTGTTTAATCGATGTTTGTGTACTTTTTCAATGCATTTGATAAATTATAGCAATATCATTTTTATTGTACTTTAATATGTATCTGTTTAAATAAAACATATTACAAGGAATGTGTGCACATAATTCGCATCAAAAATATGTTAGTAAAAGGTTCTGGAAACCTAACCTTATGTTTCACATACGCAACAAAGTAGGTAACGTACTGTCACATCTTTCACCAAGCGTGGTTGTTAGACCCCAGGAATCTAATACCATTTTCTCCCAAAACCTCCAAAATATTTGTCCAAAGCTGAATTTTGGCACACTTACAGAGTCGAGCATGCTTAATAACATATCAAAACTTTACCGCTCAAAACCATGTGCGTCACATCGAAATCGTGCAACAAAATCATAAGTGACGCTTTAGTGTAGCGTTATAAAATTGCTTCCATGAGGGGTAACTTTTACCTTACATTTAAAACGAATAGTTCAAAATAATCTAGAAACTCTGATCTACGTAAATATGTTAAGAAACGTGTAAAAATATTATTTTAACTATACACTGTAAAACAACAAAGTGAAGGAGTGTATTATTTTATCGAAGTTGGGAAATATAGAGAACGGTTATCAGAAAAACTAAACGTCTACGTAAAAAAACTTACTGAGAATATTTTGTTGCCCATTCTTTCAAATTTATATTGGTATGTCAGTTAACAAGTTAGCGTATTTCGTTGAATCACTAGAGCAGTCCGAGTGTCTCAGTGTACCAGGTTCGGTGCGGTGGACAGGCCAAGCAGCTAACACAGGATGGGTGCGTATATTACTGTACTGGGAATTTCAAATGTCTAGGGTTACAAGCATGCCTACTTAGGCACACAAATGTCTACCGTTTAGTTTGTATTGATTCTTATATACAAGCTATTTTCTTTCATTGTGGGAAGTGAGGTATTTCATATAGTGCTTGTGAATATGTCGGTTGAGTCGCAGGTTACTTGTGAAGGATTATGCTCAGTGGTGAAAAAATTGTGAAACGTATTTATTTTCTATATGAAATAAACCTGTTCCACAGAAGGAAGACTGTTGGGCTACAAAGTAAAATAATTTTGTAAGTTTACGATAAACATGTTGCGAAGATATCTCTCTCTCTGTGTGTGTGTGTGTGTGTGTGTGCACGCGCACGTGCGTGCGTGTGTGTGTGGGCGTGCATGCGTGTGTGTGTGTGTGTGTGTGGGCGTGCGTGCGTGTGTGTGTGGGCGTGCGTGCGTGTGTGTGTGTGTGTGTGTAGGTTTACAAAAATATTGTGAAATTTACAGAATATGTATCAATATACAAATATGCATGTTTATTTACAAAGATACTTGCATATCTATAAATAAGTGTTTATATAATAAATTCTTGTACATTTAACAATAATTGGTTGAAATTACACCAAAAAATTTTTGGAAACAAGTTTCCAAAATTTTTTTGTAGAAATACATGTTTTGTAAAATATGACAGGTTTGGAGGTTATTTTGTTTGACATTTAACACTGTTCATAAAAATTTGTCCCACTAGTTTTCACAGTATTCGGAAAATTTAGACCACTTTGTTGACATGCGACATTCTTGATGTAGTACCTAGACTGATAAATGTTTTGACATAATTTGACGAACCATTTTGGGAAAAGTACGAATTTTTTACTGTGTATTTAAATTAATACAACGGTTATCACACATAACTTTGCTTTAAAGAATATGGAAAAGGGTGGATGTGTACGCTTTGCTCGATGATAGGCTTCATTTCTGAATCGGAATACCATATACTGTGGTCAACCAGCAGAAACAACCAATATCGTGAAATGTTCAAAGAAAAGGCTAAATAACCAAGTGTACATAACGGAGCATGTGTGTGGAAAGAGGAATGAACCCAGATGTGCACGTAAGACCAATATCTTTTCGTGAAAATTTCTGGTCTCTATGAATGCGGAAGACAAGCAATAGGCCGTCATTATCAGGTTACAGATCTCGTTGTAGCAGAAGCGTAGTATCACATTTTTGCAGTAAACTTTTCGCGAATGGTCTTAATTATTACCGAAATAAAATGTCAGTGCTGGTCATCCTATCAACACAAACTAAAATAAAAGTTTTATCAAGATTTGTCCATTTAATAAGAAAAGCTATGAACGTCGATTTTCTTTGACATAACTGTGCGGTTTCAGGGTCAGTTCTGGAGAGGAGACATCCACGAGAAGTTACATGGAAATTAATGGATAAATGGAGAATAGTACGACAATAACAGCAGTTGGAGGTAAAAGTAAGAATTTTAAAAGAAAAAACCGGACAGTTACTTTTCCAGTACTTACACAGAGAAAAAAATTTGGTACATTCAACCCATTTACTTGTTTGTAAATGGTGAAACAAGCGTGTGAAATTGGAGCCAACCACATGTTTGCTTGCCACTAAGGTTTAACTGTCTCAAATAAAGTGTTTAATCAAATTTAATGTACATTTTCTTAGAACAACAAAATTATTATCCGACACACTTCATATATTGCTAAAGCAACAAAAATTTTGTTGGATCAAATATGTACTTGTTTCGCCACATACAAACATTATACATGGTTGATTGGAACAAACATTTTTCTCCGTGTAAACATTTCATCAAACTAAATAAAATGTTATGACGTTAAGGTAACCTAGTTTAATTTAAATAAAGTCTGCACATTACACACAGTCTTTTAAAATGTCAATACCTGGTGTACATGCAAATCAACAAATACTAAGTTCCCGTGGACTTGAAATTTTTCGTATCAAAGAAACATCGCATACTATCGAAACTTAATATTCAATTGAGGATTTGTGGCTGTATGGTACATAGACAAATATTCCCTCGTCTCCTTAGTAGAGTGGTTGGATTACGAACATTTAAAAGTATATGTGGAGATCGCAACGCAAGCAAAACGAGTTTTTTCCATTCTATAAATTGAACTCTGGAAACCCGAGCGTAACCAACACATCATTGTGCTGTGCCTTGCTATATTATACTTTAAAAAATAAGAAACAGGGTCAGTTTGACACCTTTGTAACGTTTAATCAACCTGTTTAAATTAAGGTGGTTGACATCATTACGTGTAATATTTCTAGAGAGCTAGCTAATGCACTGCGACGTGGAGGCTTCCATATTTTGATGTCCTTGATAGAATGAGTTGGACACACAGTCACAGGCAGTGGTTTGATTCAACATCTGTCAAATTTGTTATCTCAGGACATGGACGTACAAGATCACTTCTTGCCTATTTCCTTATTCAAGCAGCTCTTGGTCATTGATATGACGCATGCACCCGATAGCAATTATTTGAAGTAAAACAAAGTACATGTGTTCACAGAGTTCTCTGAAAATAAATACCCAGCATTACGGCACTGCCTAACTCAGAGCCGTGACGCGAGCTAGGATAGCGATATAAGCTATATGTTAATTAATATTCTACGTTGCTCAGTCTGTCTAACCTACGTACATCCCACCATTGACTATTCTGTTTTCGGAAAAACGTTTCATAGATTTTTTCCTGTAACTTTATTTCTATAGGATTATTCTCCTCTTCTAAATGAAGTAATGATTTCTTTCCGATAGTGATGTCATTAAAAATGAAGCACCGCCGAACGTAATTTAACTTGTATATCACTATCCTTGCTCATGCCACGACTCATGTAGGCAGCGAACCCAACGAATACTGTCTTGTCCAACAACTGAGGTTAATTTTAAATTCAAAGATTGGCAGCGTATCCTCCAGTCGCACTGTAGATTTATGTCAATATTTCGACCAAATAGGTCACACACGGCAGTTTGTCAACACATGTTTCGAAGGTATTGCCGTTTACGAACAATATTTCATTCAGTACATGAAAATATAACACTAAACTACCTAGGGACTTTTAAACTATGTGGAAACGCAAGGCACATTCAGCATATTTTTAAATGACAGTGATAACTGTATTTTTTTTGTTGTTATATAATCTTCACTTATTTGTCCTTTTGTGCCGTAAACTGTGTTTAATCTGTTTTCGTAGCATGTTTACGCTAGGCATAGCAGTCTGTGATTTAATGTAATGTTTAATGTATGTATTATAGAACTATGATAAAAAGTAATATTAATTATCGGTAATTTAAATGGAAAATTATTTTATGAATTGTAGACAGTGCATAAAACAAAGCGAGAACTCCTCCTGATCACAAATTTAAGTGTCAATGATGTCGACAACGAGCGGAGGTAAGTGGTGTGTAGCAGTAGCTTGAACTGTCCGCCGCGCCGAACCAGGTATATTGCGACGTTCGGACTGCTCTAGTGACAGAACGAAATACTCTAACTTGTTAACTGACATACCAATGGAAAGCTGAAAGAAGGGACAACAAAATATATACAGCATGTTTTTTACGTAGACGTTTAGATTTGCTGATAATCGTTCTCTAATTTTCACAACTTTGATAAAATAATATGTTCCTTCACTTTGTTGTTTTACAGTGTATAGTTAAAATAATATTTTTACGCGTTTCTTAACATATTTACGTAGATCAGAGTTTCTAGATTATTTTTAACTATTTGTTTTAAATGTACGGTAAAAGTTCCCCTCATGGAAGCAATTTAGTGTAACGCGTCACTTATGATTTTGTTGCACAATTTCGATGTGACGCACATGGTTTTGAGCGGTAAAGTTTTGATATGTTATTAAGCATGCTCGACTCTGTAAGTGTGCCAAAATTCAGCTTTGGACAAATTTTTTGGAGGTTAAAACCTTTGTTTCCTGGCCTCAGGACTGTGTAGCTAGTTTCAAGAACAAGACTGTGGGACACAATATTCCTAGCAGCCCTGGCTAGTGAAAACCACCCAGCGCATCATCTGGTCGTGTCGCCCAGCAGGGAGTCTGTCCCTTCCCCTCCGCTGCGTTAGTCGCGCTCTTCCCCCACTCTAACACGCCTTCAACCATCCAAGGTCGGCTAGGGGAGGCCGTCGCCAGGCCGCATCAAGTGACGGTGCCCATAATACGCAAAATCTAGCTTCTTACTAGCAAAATAACTAACGATTTTGAATTGTGACCACATTATATTTTGGCATCATTTTGTCCAGAACAGTGAGATTTACGCTGGGAACATGTTATTTTTGCAGTTACAGTTATGTGTTGAGAGATAATTAACTGCAAAAACCATAGATTGAAGCTTTTTTTTTCGCATGTATTCAAACATAATATCAATTTTTTAAATGTTACAATCAATGATACATCCTTTAACTCTTCCAGGAAAAAAACTGAAATTTTTATGTCCACAGGTTCACTCACAAAATTACTAGTCATAAGACACCGCATTCGTCTACTTCTCTCCTGCTGCATAGCGCCCATAAAGGTTCACCTATTTGCTTTACAATGTAATTTATGACTTTAAATACATAATCATTGTTCAGTAACGTAGAAAATTAACTGAAACTTACTGAGTTTGAATTTTTTCAATGGAGCAATATCCAAATCATCTTCAGCAGCCCTCTTCACTGGAGTGGCGAAAGTAGTTTCACCCACACTGTTCGCTGGAAAAGCAGACTCGTCATTCGAGTTTGCAACAGAACCACTGGACTGAATTGTACATTCCAAATTACTGGCTGAAACTAGAACACAAATTTTCAATGCTAGAATGCCTCCGGTAGCAGCTTGTTTTTCATATATTTTAAGCTGTTACTTTCATGATGTAAAAGGATTAATATACATCAGGTCTTATTAATGTTTTGGGAATAATAAAAAGACCGAACTTCATGACATTGCTAATGACTTAAATCTCACTGCTTTATAACAGTTTGAAACATACAAAATGTTTCACAATGATTTTTTTTAAAGTTTTGATGCAATTATCACACAGGTAATTTACATGTACACATTTGTAAACATATGTGTAGTGAGACTAATTTTTTTTTTGGGGGGGGGGGCACACACATTACCTAAAGTATTTTTAGTGAAATCACAAATTAAAAGTGTAAAATTACAATAACTTGCTGAAAATGTATAGCTACTGTAAAAATTCTATATATAGTAACACTCCAATATTACACTTTCTAAGGGACGAACGAAAAATGGTGTAGGCCTAAATGAAAGGAAAGTGTAAATAGAGGGAAACAACAAAAACTATAACAAAACATTTATTAATTAAAATTTTTTACAAGTTAATTTATAATTCCTGGACAGATGAAATATGTGACCTCAAAAATTCTTTATAAATAAAATGATAACCCTCTAACAAAAAATTTTGTTTAGCACCAAAATTCTTCTGAGCATAGATTACGAAAAGGTGTGATGTATACTACTAACATTAATTAAATTGCCCCTTCTGTTTTTTAAATTTTTTTAACACATACATATAAAGTTTTCTCTTTATTCGAATTTCATTTTTCTTAAACAATATCAACATTTAATTTGTAACTTGAGGGGAAAATACTGATAGCTTCATAAAAAAAAGTGTAAATCAGGGGAAGCAAGTATCTACCGAAGTGTAAATGAAAGGAATACATATACTTAATGCATTGTTATCTTAGGGAAAATAATGGGCACCAGAATAAATAGTGTATTTAAGGGGGAAGTGTAATTCAGGGGAATGTAGAATGTAAAATCGAGGTTCTGTTGTAAATATTGACTAAAAATTTAATTAATCTCCTATTAAAAAATAATATAAAAAGTAATTACTTTACAGGCATTATCTTCATTTTTTTATAACTATTAAACTATTGTGTAGTTGGGGGAGGGGGGGGGGGAGACACGCTACCCCCCTGTTCCCCTCAAGGGTATAGTTATGTTTGTAAAGGCTTAGTTTTCAAGAATAAAATGTAATATTACAATCCTTCACATATGGCAACTGTTTAAAGTATTAAGCCAGTTAAATAATATAGATAAACTTTGCAAAAAAATTGTCTGGGCACTGAAAAAACTGAAAAGTTTGAAAAAAATATGTTTATAATTCATTACGAATAGCCTTCAAGGAGTATCGCATATTAAGCACAAGACCAACTACATTTTCCACACATTCTTAAAAACAGTAAAACCCTCTTAAGAAGTTCCCAATTAAGAAGTTTTCCCTCTTCTTAATAAGTTGGAATTATTCTTTCAATGTCTATATAGCCTATACAATTGTAATTTGACCCTTTTAAAAAGTATTCCCAGCCAGGGCCGCAGCTAGCGTTTTTGTTAGGGGGGGGCAAACTTCGTCTTTGGCGCCCCCATTCCCCTATTTTCAGGTGGTTCGAATTCTAAAGGCCAACAATACACTACACACTAGTATATCCACAATAAAATAAAGCATCTTTATTTCGTTTTGGCCTATTTATTGTAAATAAAATATTTATAACAGTCGCATATTATTCTTATCAAATGTGAATATATTTGATAAAAATTATTTAAAAAAATAATTTCACATCACATTACAAATAATGCAGTTACATAAACAAATATTTATTTGATATTAATGTTTCACATGGTACTGTTTAACAAGTTACAAATACATATTTAATAAAGTTTCACAACTCGTAGGTTCACTTTGCGAGCTTTTTTAGCTGCAAATACATTGATAATGTCATCATAGGATACTAAAGATGCTCGCTTGTACTCAATTGAAATTATACTCAAATTTGTA
>PNEQ01081318.1:0-21350 GCA_003012365.1 Medauroidea extradentata | reverse complement strand
TGATTTTTAAAAAAATGATTGATTAAATTCTGTTCCACAAATATCACATTTTATCATATTTTTTTTCGGGCTTAGTTGTTGTTTTTAGTTGTTGTTAGTAATTATCTATTTAATCATTTATACAATTGATAGAATAAGTTTTTATTCTACTATCAAAAGCAGTTTATATTTCCTGTATTTCATAATCATCAAATCCTTAATTTTTTTTATTTATTATTATTTGCTGCTCCTAAATGTTTTTGCTTCGTTCGTGATTTTTAAAAAAATGATTGATTAAATTCTGTTCCACAAATATCACATTTTATCATATTTTTTTTCGGGTTTAGTTGTTGTTTTTATTTGATTCCTTATTTAAAATAATTTTTTGAATTATTTTTAATTAATGGGGGAAGACCTTATCAAGAATTTTTACATATTTTTTGTTTATAAGACTCTCCACACTTTTTACAATTAACTATTATATTATTTTTATGTTTATTAGTTGCTAAAACTTTTTTTCTTCACGAGAAGGTATGTAATAATTTTTTTTTTTTACAAACATTACATTTCATTGGTTTCTCGAGGATTTTTATTTCCCCTTAAAAACAACATTTTCAAATGTAAGTTCATCCCAAGAATTTTGAGAAAATATGTATCTATTTCTCTGCCTTGATGAATTTGTGCTTTCACCATTTAATTTTGCTTCCATTTATTACAAAAAAATGATAGATGTTAATTTTTTTTATTTACTGTTGTTTGTAATTTCATCAAATTTATAAATAATATTTAAAAATAATAATTAAAATAATAAAATATAGTTATTCATTATATTTCTTTACGTCTCGTTCGGTTAGTTTTTAATTTTTTAAATTTTTTATATAGTAAATGAAAGCTTCACTAAACATACTTAACGACGTTTATGAGTCTAAGAAACTTTCCAATCTTACAACAGGTAAATTTTATCCAATAAATAAAGTTGAAATAGTGGAAATAAGGTTTGGTTCAAAAAGCAGTTATAAGTTCAGAATATTGTAAAGTATTTTTACTTGACAGATATACTAAAAAATTCACTGGTCAAGTTTTAAAATATGTAAATAGTGGAAAATACGAGTTTTATTTATAATGGAATGAAAGATTGGAGTAGTAGACAAACACGTGACATTTTGTTAATTAAAGACTAAAATAATCGTTTTGATATTATAATTTTATATTTTTTGTATTCTAATTGATTTTTATTATTCGCCTTCAATTTTAATCAATTTGGTCACCCTGCTTTTTTAAAATTCTAATTGTTTTCACCTTTTCTGTTAAAATCTCACTCCGTACATTATAACATTATGTTTTTTTCTTTTTGCAGTTATTTTGTGAAAAATGTCTTGATAAGAAAATAGTGAACGAATTGCCTTAATACTTAAGTAATTTAGGGAATTAGTTTTATGTGTATTTTTGAGCACGAAAAAGGGTCACTGCGTTCGTATATACAAACGCCCTCTACTTTCATGTGGTCCTATAGCGGTCTATACGTATATAACAATATTACTAATAACAAACCTTAGAATGTAGACATGTTTGGACTATGTTGCAGATGGATAGTTCTCTGCTTCCTGAACCGTTCACAACTGTTGACCAAGTTTCCTACGTGGCGGATATTGCCACTGGTCGACATCTTGTCTCGAGGTTCTCCCATTCGTCAGTCACGTGTGTTCCATCGTTGCTGCGTACTGACGTCTTGTCACTCCTACCAACACTCGACACCTAGTTCTTGTCTGAACAGCCATGTAGCGTTTCACAAGTGCTTATTTATTATGTTTACGAATATTACAAGAAAACACGCTTCTAACTATGCTGCTTTCATGTTTCAGAAATACCTCTACTGTCTGAAACTTGTTTGGAAGCCCTTCAACACTGCAGAAAAAATACGACTGCTATGTCAATCGTAAAAATGATACAGAAAAGCATGTCACACCATAAAATAAATGTAACTATAGCCACTTTTTACTTACTCTACAAAAAAACTATAACGAAAACAACTTGCGACAATTTAGCAATACCATACTTAAAGGAGGTGCAACTACTAGACACAAGCACCAGTCTCGCACGTATGTCTTACCTTTTTACTGTCTGTGGACGATAAAAAAACGCAACTCGAGGACTTCTCTAAGGAGCTAATATCTCTTCATTTACTATAGCTTTTCAAAACTGGATTGTTATCTTCCAGTGAGTTTATAGAAGGACTTGAATCATGATGAAAAGTGCGAAGATACATTCTAGCAAAATATCCATGCGCTGAACAAACTTACAAAATATTTGTTGCCCCCCCCCCTCCTCGCGTGAAACACACACCTTACATTTAAGACACAACGCCTGTCGCTATAGGGAACTACTAGATCTTAGAAGCTTGTAGAGTTGCAGACCCACGCAGGGGCAGCGCATAACCGTTGCGTTCAGGGTGTAACGTCTTTCTGAATTAACATCCACGGCACTGTTTAAGGTATAATAGGAGTTAAGAGTAGTGTGATGCAAATCCAGGAGATAGTGGCACTATGTTCAACTGTAGAAAGCTTACTTCCCCTAAAAATAAAAATATTTCAGTTTATAGCAAAACCACAGGAAATAGCAAATAATTAGAATGTCGTGATACCAGTTAGCATTCCTGCTAAGCAACACTACCTACGTTGTTTACATTGATTGTGTGCATATCGACATCATGTTGATATCAGCCTTTAACAAGCTATTGCCTGGACAACAGACCAGAATACTCGGGTTATATTGTCACTAGAACATGCTCTATCTGTGTTGTAGAGGTAAGGCAATGTACAGTATTGCAGTAGACGGAGCGACAGCTATAACTCTACATGCCTAAGATTCGACTTTAGGACAAAATGGGCATGTGTTTAAAGCTCTAATATTCTAGACTAAGAATGTACGTTTCTTTAGTGTCTAATGTACTTGACTACACTTCAAGAACTCGGAATATTCTGGAGCGCAATATGTTTTCCTCTGGCCACAAACAAGCACAGAACAAAACAGACAATATTGCCATAGTTACACTTACGGTGTGTTTATCGTAACACACACAAATGTTTTACAAAAATTCTAAGAAGCACATATTTTTTTTAGAATCTTATTTTGCATTCCAATGCACAAATAGCTATGTAATCAGCAAATGGTACGAAAACACGACATTCTTCATCGAGCAAAACACGCAAACAGTATGTCCTATAGTCAGCTGTTTCCATTTTGAACACAAGTTTATAACATCATGCTCCCTTCGCTGTATATCACTTCTGTTTTACTAGCAAATAATATGACACATAGAAACAAGACATTACGTAACTATTGGTGTTACATGGTTGATGGTTTCTGGCAGGTATATTACATATCTTCCTAGGATCTAGGATCTGGTACTATATCACATATCTTCCTAGGATCTAGGATCTCTGGTGCCATATACTCGTGACTGAGCAAGATGGCGGAACGGTAACACGTTGGATTCGCATTCTGGAGGACCCAGGTTCGATCACCGACTCCGGCTATACTGATTTCTGTGTCCATGGTTTCCCGAAATCTCTCTAGGCGAATGCTGGGTTGGTTCTTTAATCTATGACATGACCGACTCCTCTCCCAGATGCTGTCATAGTACCAAGTTGTGTGTCACCGTATATATGACCTCGCTGTCGACAAGACGTAAAGCCCACTTACAATACATTACCTACATACTCGTTATAACAATCGTATAGTTTATCAAACATCAACTGCAAAATGTCATCGTCTCTTACAGTGTTTTATTATCTTTGAAAGAACTGTGCAATGGGAGTGCATGACTGGATTAAGTTTCTTGGACGTACTCCATTGCGATGTAGATGACTATCGAAGAAAAACATAAATAAGCAGAGTATGCTTTAGTCAACAGGATACACAAATAACATCAATTCCGAAAAATGGACTCGGGTCAGGTAAAAAAAGGAAACAAACAGATAATCAGTCGCACTCGTGTTCCTGAACCCTGTGTGTCTACCTGATGATTGGAGCAGATTCCAGTTCCCGAAACGTCGTTACTCTGTCTGGAAAACTACTGTGTTTTGTTTCGTCTCATCGTTTGTGTCGTTTGTTGGTTTTTTCCTGTTCGTGTCTGATACCTACTGTGTTTTTGTTTCGTCTCATCATTAACTTGGATTTTGATTTTTATTACTTTAATTTATTATCTGTTTGTTTCCTTGTTTTATTTGACCCGATTCCAGTTTTTTGGATTTAATGTTATTTATGTATCCTGTTGACTAAAGCATTCTCTGCTTATTTATATTTTTCTGTTATTTTTAGTTTTCTTTGACAGTCATTTATTTCGCAATAGAGTTTGTCCAAGCAACTAAATCCAGTTACAGTGTTTTAGTTGACTGAAATCTGTATTTATAAGGTAAATGTCTGATGCACTATTCCACATTCGAAATAAAACTGAAAAGCCGAGTATATTAAAGCAAAAAGTTTAACTCAAGTGTGTAATTAATTGAACAAACAGAATGAGTGTTTCATAAGTGATGACTACAAGGAGATAGTAAGACAAAAATACTGAGCAGCTGACTGATTACACATGACAATAATGTCTATGAGTGGAATTCATAGTCAGCAATTAGGCAATACTTGAAACAAGCACTATTTACAATGTTGCTTAAGAACAGATTAAAATTCATAAGAATCGGAGGGGAGAGATTACAAAGAGTACACTTAAATACATTTATGGCAGAATATACCATAATTATGAGTAGGTATATGTCACACTGTACCATAATTATGGAACATTGGAATAAGTTTATAACACAAAGTTTCAAAATATTTGCATGCTTGGATATGTTTATGGCCCAAAGTTCCAAATTTGCAGCATGCTTGGTTTAAATTTTTCATAATTATGGTACACTCGGAAAGGTTTATTTGCACAATGTACAAAAAATTATAATATGCTTGGATAAATTTTCAAAAATTATGATACACTTGAATGTGTTTATGTCACAATGTACAATAATTAAGGTACACTTGGGTAAATTCATGACACACGGTACCATAACTATGGTACCTCGTCTGATGGTTTATAGTACACATGGATAATTTGCCTTATTTCCCTAAATTCCATATTAAGTAAGGATCAGTTAAGTTAGGTTGCTTAGGTTATGTTACATTAGGTGAGGTTGAGTTAGGTTAGGTTAAGTTAGGTTACATAACGTAAAGTTAGGTTGCATTAGGTTATGTTACATCAGATTAGGTTAGGTTGAGTTAGGTTTGGTTGAGTTCGGTTACATAAAGTAAGGTTAGGTAGCATTAGGTTACGTTAAGTTAGGTTACATAAGGTAATGATAAGTTAGGTTACATAAGGTAAGGTTAAGTTAAAAAGGTATATGGTAAACCATACCATAATTGCAGTACACTTGAAAAGGATTGTGGCACAAAGTAACAAAATTATGGCACAATTGCATATGTTAATAGCACAAAGTACAAAAATTTTGGTACATTTGGGTAAATTTACGACACACTGTAACATAACTCTGGCTCCTTCCTGAACTATTTATGGTATAACTGAGCAATTTGACTAAGATCCATAAAATCCAGGTGAGGTTAGGCCAGGTTAGGTTAAGTTTGGTTAGGTTCAAGTTAGGATAAGTTATGTTAGGTTTGGTTTAGTTACGTTCAGTTAAGTTTGGTTAGGTTAAGTTGGTTAGGTATATAGCACACTGACCCATAATTGGGGTACACTTGAATAGGTTTATGGCACGGTGTACCAAAATATTGACTTGCTTAAATATGTTAAAGGCACAACATATCAAAATTGTAGCATGCTTAAATAAATTGACCATAACGATGGTACACTTAGATATGTTTATGCCACAATGCACCTAAATTATAATATGCTTGAAAAAAATTTCAATAATTATAGAACTCTTAAATAGGTTTATGGCATAAAATACTATAATAATGGTACACTTTGGTGATTTTGTGACATACTGTACCATAACTCTGCTACCTCGTCCAACTATTTATAGTACACATGGGTAGTTTGTCTTAGTTCCCTAAATTCCATATTAAGTAAGGTTAAGTTAGGTTAGGTTAAGTTAGCTTATATAAGGTAAGGTTAGGTTGCATTAGGTTAGGTTTAGTTAGGTTAGGTTAAGTTATGTTAAATAATGTAAGGTTAAGTTGAATTAGGTTAGATTGAGTTCGGTTAGGTTGAGTTCGGTTAGGTTGAGTTCGGTTAGGTTGAGTTCGGTTAGGTTGAGTTCGGTTAGGTTGAGTTCGGTTAGGTTGAGTTCGGTTAGGTTGAGTTAGGTTAGGTTGATTTATGTTATGTTGAGTTAGGTTAGTTTAAGTTAGTTTACATATGGTAAGGTTGAGTTAGGTTAGGTTGAGTTAGGTTAGGTTGAGTTAGGTTAGGTTGAGTTAGGTTAGGTTGAGTTAGGTTAGGTTGAGTTAGGTTAGGTTTAGTTAGGTTAGGTTGAGTTAGGTTAGGTTGAGTTAGGTTAGGTTGTATTAGGTTAGGTTGAGTTAGGTTAGGTTGAGTTAGATTAGGTTGAGTTACTTAAAGTTGAGTTATGTTAGGTTAAGTTAGGTTAAATAAGGTAAGGTAAGTTGGCATTAGGTTTTTTTTAGTTTAGGCTTAGATCCCTAAAATCCAGGTTAGATTAGGCCAGGTTAGATTAAGTTAGGGTATGTTAAGTTAAGTTAGCTTCAAGTTAGGATAAATTATGTTAGGTTTGGTTAAGTTATGTTTAGTTAAGTTTGGTTAGGTTAAGTTGGATAAGTATATATATGATACTGACCCATAATTGAGGTACACTTTAATAGGTTTATGGCACAATGTACCAAAATATTGGCATGGTTAGATATATTAATGACACAACGTTCAAAAATTGTGGTATGCTTAAATAAATTTACATAAATTATGGCATACTTGGATATGTTTATGGCACAAAGCACCACAATTATAATATGCTTGAAAGAATTTTGAATAATTATGTTATTCTTAGATATGTTTATGGCACAAAATACTATAATTATTATGGTACATTTTTTAATTAATAAAAAAATACTTGGCTGCATGACTATTTTGTAAAATTACGTAACTTGTCACAATATTCCTACGCATATAGATACTCAAAATAAATTTTTATAAAAATTATTTTGCTATATTTTTTGTAAGTTGCAAACATGGTTGTACAAAAATATGGCAAAATAGTTTTTGTTAAAATTGGTTTTGAAATACCAAAATATGCAGGAATGTATGTGAAACGTTTCGGGGGGAAAAGACCGTCGTGCAACCACTATCGGGTGATTTCGTATGGAATGACCCAAATGTAACAGCTGAAACCGGCTCTAAAACTATTTTTTGTATTGACCAACTAGGATCACGTGATAGCATGTTTGTCTTTTTTTTTTTTTTTTTTTTTTTTGTTGTTTGCTATTTATTCAGTCCTCCTTCATCTCTTCCATGTTGACTGTTGTTTTCTTCTATAGGCCCTACTTGTTCCAGGGTACTCACTTCTTCTAACTTGAAGCCTTCTAAGTTTAGTATTTTAGTCTGAAAATGTCTCTGCTTTATTTCCGAAGTTTTGATACTTTTCTTTCTAGTTCTCTTTGTTTTTCTGCACTCTACGCTATTGTCAGTTTTTTCTCTCAGAAATACAGGACTATTTTTTCGGTTAGTCTATTCTAAAAACTTTCCCCATTTCCACCCAATCAATTCCACTTTTTACAGTAAACGTAATGAACTAAAATGGTATGTTCTCGCCGGGATTATAACAATTATTCAACGTCGTTCGTAAACAGACACCATGTAAGCACGTGGATTGTGTTTTGATTAAATCTCGTTCGCATAGAGCTCTACGCAGCATGTAGGGAGCTAGCTAGACAGTCCCCTTAAAAGAGTATATGCCTTTCAAGCTAACAGTTACGCAGCTAAAAAATACAGAATCAGCGTTAACATAAATTAATTCTCAATAGAAAAACTGCAAAGGTAACTGCATTAAACAATGAATGACATGCGTTAAATTTGAATACAAAAAATCATTAAGGATTAAAATATACTTTTTTTAAATTTCTTGCCAAATATATATTTGAAAATTACATGCTTCATATGAAGTATTAAAACTAACAAAAAAAATGGGTGAAATTGATTATATAGCGACATTATTAAGGGTGTCGCCTACCACGCGCTTCGATTGCTTCGTAATGCGCGGGAAAACACTTTATTACTTGAAGAAACTATTGCACATGTGCCCACTGTGCCAATGAATGAAAAGAAAATACACATATATCGAACAAGGACGGATTGTCATTGTTATGTTACAATGCCAATTAAAAACACTGTTCCTAAGCCCTCCAGCACAGCTGGAAACTGCCTCTTCAGACTGCCGTACTTCATAATGTACTGACTGGATGTGTGTGGAACTAAGATATAGACGTGCAATTAACTTTGTTACACACTTTCCACCAATACAATTATATGGTCACATCGTAAAGTCCAGTAGTAAAAATAGATCGGCTGGGATCTTGCACGCTAGTTCAGTGTTTGCTCGTTGTGGCGATGTGGCATTGATGAGTGCTCCTAGGTCGCCCTCATAGCTCCGTCATTTCTAAACCTCAAACGAGCAGGTAGGTTTCAGCCTGTAGTTACAGTGATATATATATTAAGCAACATAATTTTTATATCGAATAATCCTTACACTGTATTTCTACAAATACGCAATTATATGTACCCTATTTCCTTTTGTAGCAATAAACCTCATAGTTGTTCAAATTTTTTGCACCCAAATTTTCTACAATATATTATGGAAATAAGACAAGATCAAGAAGAAATTTTTTTTTTGTGAACAAACGGTTATTGTACACCGTATAACTGTTCTTAGCCTAGAACCCTTTGCAGATTATTTCGTTAAATAGTTTTGAGTTTTTTTACGTCCAATAATTTTTGTCTGAAAGAGTTATTTTCTAAACAGATACATTGAGACGTAATTAACGTAACGTATGTACTCCGTGGGTAGGTTTGTAGTTGTGCGGCCTGCCGCTACGGTCTCTCGGCGCTAGTGTGCACTGCCGCTGTCATGGCTGCCGTTACGTCAGTCCTCTACTCACGTGTCTCATATATCCTGCACTATTACTCCATTGTTCTACAAACTGGCGCGTCTTATCTTGACACATACCCAAGTTCTTCCTCAGCTGAGATTATCTACGACCTATTCACTGACAGAACCTCTCTTCTGGCGGAACTCTTTGAATCTTCATTATTTCGCAATAAATTCTGAGTTTGTGACAAGATCTGCCCTTGGTGTAATGACACTGAAGGTGTTTCCACTTACACATTTATCTGCGTGCTGTTTCCTAAACAGGATACTGCCTCAAGGTAAAATCTTCCCGTATTAATTTTATCCGCTGGAAACAATAAACAAGGGAAGTGGTATAAGAGACACTGGCACGCGCTTCAAGAACATAAATCCTTTATGCTCGGAGTGATAAACTGGCGTGCAGAGTTTTCTTAGTTTTTGTTTTATTTTAATAGGATCGAGTGAGGTGGCGTAACGGTAACACGCTGGAGTCGCATTCAGGAGGATCCGAGTTCGATCCCTGGCTGCGGCCACCCTGAATACGGTTGTCCAAAGTTTCCAGAAATTGTTGTTAGAGAAAAGGCTCTGGCCGGCTCCTCTCTCAGCTCCCGTAACTATACCAAGTTGTGTGGCACAGTCTATATGACCTCGCTGTCGACGAGCCCAGTTACCTTACATTGCCTCACCAATTATATTAATGGAATTTCAAACGGCGATACTATAATATTACTTGTAGAAAGTTCGGTGGTAAATCAAAGAAAAGCTTTTATCTTTTCGTTTTATGAACTGGATGAGTGCTAAGTTGTTACTTTTCCTCCTCTATTTATATTGTATTTGTGAGTTGGTGGCCTGAGGGAGACGCCTAGGAAGGCGAGGGTGATACTGCAGTGGTTCATCATTGTCTTCATAAGATATATTGAAGGGACCACAACACTCAGTATCTTCCAACTTGGTGCTTGTAGTAGTTTACAGATGGTTTAGGTGTGTTCTCGCCTTGGAGAAATCCAACGCGAATTGTGCATCTCCCTGTTTGAGGTGTCGGAGCGGTGCCACGCTCTAGTATCCGAAGGGAGTAACCACGATCACACTCTCAGGGGTGCTGATGTTGCTCCGGGGCTCGTGAGTATTGGTGGGCACTATAACGGGATGGGTTCCTTGGTCCCTAGTGCTAGCTTTACGCTTCCGTGACCTCTCAGCACAAGAACCTCTCACACCCAAGTCAACCTGCAGCCTCCTCGTGGCGCCACTGGATCTTAGAACTAATGCAGGCTCTGGTGTGCGGGCCCTATGCATCTCGACTCCTCAGAGTTGAGAAAGGGGTATCTGCTTTGATGAATTCTCCGACAGATGGCAACAAGGAAGAACCACTAGGTGGGGCGTTAGACTATCTATGGCTCAGGCTGTTGGGGCCCAAAAACCCAGATCTCCAAGTGGGAGATCAAGGGTAATGGAAATGGTCGAACCTTATGGGGTCTGGGGAAACAAGTCACGCGACCGAGCCGTGCGGCTGTAAGGGTGGTCCCTCACGGTGGGTTCACCGTCGAAAAGTGTACCCTGTGTGATCTTGAAGTACTCAGATGGTCAGGCTGTAAAACTCACAAATACCATGGAAATTAGGTAGTAGTAGAGGCGACCAGTTAGCCCCACGGTATGGTTTTCTGCCGTGACTGGTCTGGGTTGGACTCGTTGTAGTGGTGGTTGCCTATATGCTGGGCAGGTCTGGAGAGGACCCTTCCTCTGAGCAAGGCCGACGAGTTGGCTGCGAAAGTGCCCGGTAGCAGACCTGGAAAGTCTGTTAGGGGTTAGATAGGCCCTGACACAAACCAAGAGGCGGCTGAGCTGAGGATCTCAGTCGGGGGACAGTACAGTGGGCGAGATCCTGGGATGGGTGGCCCTAGGCTCTCTCGCTAGCATCTGCTCTCATCTGGAAGGTGGATGGAGGCGCAGATTAGTGTTCCGTTTAAGGGTTCGGCGTTTCCAACTAACTGTTAGCTTAAGTCCATTGCGTGGTAGAGCGTGACCTCTCTCCTCGCCCATGGGGGCCGGGCACCGCGATGGCCATGAGCTAAGAGGCACCATTAACAAAGAAAGACACGAACAATCGTGAGTAAATCGGTATGTAGTAGTTTACAGACAAACCCCATAGTTGGTGTGGAAGTTATCTCAGTGGTTAAGTCAAGTAACACACAGTACATTTGGATAGGACAACTTGGTTAGTTCACTGACCTACAGACTAGACACCACTGCACTATGTCTTCTCGAACCTCGGTTAATTTTCCAATGGCTGCTGGTCCAGTAAGTAGAACCGAGCGAGGTGGCGCAATTCCATCCGGTAGGACCCGGGTTCGAAACCCGGCTCCGACCATCCTGATTGCGTTTTACCTTGGTTCCCCGAAATGGGCTGGGCTTCAATGTAATTTTGTCACTTGTGACACATTCATTTCATTACCTGCGGTTCCTTATTTGACTGGGCCAGGGATAACTTTGGTGAGCTACGATTTGAGCATCTGTGATTCATCTCTGAACAGTTAAGCTATGCCACATAACTGTCGCCCAATAATGCAAGGCGCCCCACGCTACGCTGATATAAGAACACAACGCACAAACAATACTCGTGATTTTCCACCGTCTCTTGTGATCGAGCATCTACTTTGGTACGACATTTATCAGCTCGTAGAATTCAAGGCGACGTATTGAGGAGAAAGAATCCTAACAGCAGCTGAAATGTACAAGTCTTTAAATATCACCGAGGTACATGAACTGACGTATTCTGGTGTCTGCAAATTACGGAAAATGAAGGTTGGTTATTATGTCAACACTACATCTAAGCTTACCAAAGAATTTTGTTTTCTTACAATACGTGACTGTATATATCAGTGGTATACTCCATTCCTCATAACTTTAGTAAATGTTGACAGGTCTGTGTGAAGGAACTAACAGTCTATCGGCCGGTTTCGGTCATTTTACAATAATTGCAAGCGAATTCTTGAAAGTTGACCTATAATTCCTTGTAATGATTCTGCACAACAAATTAATGAAAGATTCCATTATTATTTATGTCAAACCGTTTACCAAGAATACATCCTATGATTTGTCGAAGAGAAAATTTTGGTAATACAATTTGAATTAATGTTACGGTTCAAGTACTGAAATCCAATAAAATTGTCTAGCACTCACTCTTATGGAGGTATCGTGTTCACCAAGAGTTGTGCTTTCATAAAACTATTAAATTATGTATTATGTTACTACAATAACTTACTTGTAAAATTATTGTATGTAGGTAGGTAGATTGTTATAAGTTTGCCCCTGCTTGATTCATGCATTAAAAAATGAGATGTGGGGGAGGGCAATATACCCCCCCTTGTTATTACGCCACTGCTGGCAGCCAATAGAAGTTGTCATATGAGTATATAGTAACTTATACGCCAGTCTACTGTCTGATAACAAGGCGATATTTGCAGGTCTCTAGGAATTGTGCATGTTGACGGTTTGGCTGAAAATGAAACCAGGTATATTATGGAAGGTTAAATGGGTCCAGAAGGAAAAGTCATAATTTTATATCTGTATGAAATTATGTTAGTTTTGTAGGCGTTATATGGAAGCATATTTTTCTCTTACAAATTTAGTAACAGCCAGTTTTGCCATAATGGCATTTCAAAACCAAAATATGTATGTTTTTTCTTCATACACTTCCTCGCGAAAACCAACTATCATAACGAAAGCAACTAACTTACGGTGAATCTACATGTCACGGACTAGGGCTTGATGTATATAAAAACCCATTAATAATGTTTTATATTTTTAATACATTCTGAATTTTTTGAGTTTTTTTTTTGGTAGCCTACAGTAGCAATTTTTTTGTATAAAAATTTTATTGGGCTTTTGTTTACATCAAACCCTAGCACTTAACATCTAGTTTCATTGTAAATTATTTCGTTTCATTACCCTAGTTGATTTCCGGGGGGTGTATGAAGTTAAACGATGCGAATGTTGACTTTGAAATGCCTTTATGGGAAAACTGGTTGAGCTAATTTATTTTGGCAGGAGTATGATGTACTTCCTTTCAACACATACTAAGCTCTAAATATTTAATACAAATATATAATTATACTTTTCCCATTCTTGAACGCCCTTAGTGGTAAGAAGGTTAGGTTAGTAGGCTTTACGTCTCGTCGACAGCGAGGTCATCAGAGACTGTGACACACACTTTGGTACAATGACAGCTGCTGGGAGAGGAGTCCGCCATGGCCTTTGTTATGGAAGCATTCCAGTATTCGCCTGGAGCGATATCGAGAAACCATGGAAAACCGGAATCAGGGTGGTCGAAGCCGGGATCGAATCCGGGTCCTCTCGAATGTGAGTCCAATGTGTTACCGTTGCCCCACCTGGCTCGATATAGATGGTAATAATCTAGTAATAAAGGTAAGAGAGGAGCAGCAGTGGCGGATCCAGCTCTAGGTTATGGCGGGGGGGGGGGGGGGGGGGCATTCCTAAAATGTTACTATGCCCACCCCTCAAGTGAAAGAAGAAAGAAGGTTACGGATCCGGGGCCTTCCCCCGGAAAAATATAGTTGTTATGGTGGAAAATTATGCTATTTAAGGCATTTCCTAAACAAAAATATATAATACATACAACCTTAAAAATTGTTAATATTATACAGATAAACTATACACATAAGGTCATAAAAAGGAGGGGGCGGGGTACCGGGCTATGTGCCTCCCCCCATGTTAAGGCATCGATCTTTAGTTTAGCAATGGTTTCGAAAAAAAAATTTAACGCAAATTAATACACGTATCAAAAATTCATTAAGGTAGTTTTAACACCTATATATCAACGTTTGTAAATGAATTTTTCTGTTGCAATACACCAAACAGATTTTTAGATTTTTGTCCCTGAAATAGCACATATTTTATTGCGAAAATAAGCCAAAATGAAGCAAACGGTACATTACTTAAAAAAAAAAAAAAAAAAAAAAAACGCTGTGGCAAAATTGTGTATCGTATTACTGTACACAGTCTCAAATTTTTTCAAAGCATTTGGTTAAAAAATAGTTGAGTTATTTGCAATTGTTTGAAATAAATGAAAGATGATGGCCTTAAATCCGTGCGGCTGGGGAGTGGTGTTGTAGGATGTGTGAGATGAAAGGCACCGGGTAACGGTCCACTTTCCTGGGTCCACTCTCATTTTCCCCTGACTAGAGGGTGGGGTGTAGGAGGGGAGGGTGAAGGGAGTTAGGCTCCCCCTCCATGAGGACAAGGACGGTTCTCCAGACGTCGTCCAGCCTCCCTCCAGCCAGTCTGCGAGCATGCGCTAAAACTGCGCCGTACCTTCACCGCCCGCCCGCCGTCACCACCAACCACAGGTAAGTGCTGTAGTCTGCGCTAAGGGCGTCCCTGCCTGCCGGGTCTGCCGTCGTCTCGCCTCTACTGCACCGCACCAACTATCTAGTGACATCAGCTAGGCTCCACGATCCTATGTATATCCCAGCTCCCGTTCATTCGCTGTCAAACCTGCGAGTAATCGCTAGGGCTAGGAATATTCCATCAGTTCATCGACCAGCATGCTAGAATCCATTATCCTGTGTATATGTCCATTACCTGCTACTCATTCATACAACAGACAATGAACGAATATACGGAGCTGGATTATGTATAGGACATTGGATTCTACCATGCAGGTCACTGAACTTGCGAATTATTCCTAGCCCTAGAACTGTTGTTATTGTAACAAGTAAAGCGTAATTCGTTCCACGTTTTATCCCAAGCGCATTATTGGCTGAGAGTTTTCAATGACGGATCTGGTAATCTGTGATCCAATCGGAAAGTGACAAAAATACACATGCGCTTGATTTCCAGCTCGTCATGAAACGAACACGCGAATGTCACGTACCTCTAACCATGTATACCACCAAGTGTTTGTGAACGTCCGGCACGATTCCCACACGACGAAGTACTGGTACCGACCCCGCCGAGGATCGAGCCCGGATCGCCTTGGTGGAAGGCGAGTGTTTAGCCACTGTGACAACCACGGCCCGTCCACGTGTAAGGCGCGACACACTTCCTCTGCCTGTTTACAGTCGTGGACGTAGTGGATCTGTTTTCAAGTGTTTTAAGATCATGATCGAGGTGGCGTTAAGGGCGATAATGGTAAGCGCGATAAAATATCTCGTCGACCTTATCTGCCGGACACTGCACTTCGGCGTAGACTTGAAGTCGTACAAGCAAACTGTTTGGTCGCCGACTATAAGTGCGGAGTCAAGCCGTAGTGCGTTTATTTATTTCGCGTGTTGATCTATGTATACAAGCGAATGTATGTTTGTTTGTAACATATGTATGTTTATATCTTTCCTCCGTTTATGATGTAGCTTTGATGAACTTTCGTTCGTGCGTCCGCGAAGGTTTCTGAACAAATTTTAATTACTCAGTATGTCCGTAAAGTCATTGTTCATTACTGAACAGTCATAGGAATTCAAGGAAACAAGATATGAATGTAAAATCTTCACCAAATGAAATGAATACCCACCAAGTTTTGTATATATTCAGCGCTGTTTATGTGGCTGCTATTTGTTGCCCTACACACTTCTGTACGATATTCAAAGACGTCCGATGTGCCATGACTTACGGACACTCTATATATATACGAGAGTGGAGGGCAAACGGGACAGGACGAAAGGACGGGGTATCCAAGAAATCAAGTTAAATATATTATTTTTAATTTTTCTAAAACATTTATTAGTTACCATTGAAATAACTTTCCATCGTTTAGAATTTCTAGGGAAAGAAAAGGAAGTAAAATAAAATACCACAATGTGTAACATTTTAAATACTATTATCAGTATAAATATCATTAGTTTAGTAAAAAATAATTTTTAGTAGCCACAATATTTTAGTCTTGATAGCTAGAGAACGGAAAAATGTTCGTTTTCAACTGGGCACAAGTTAGGTTTGAAACAACTGTAAATTAACGTCACTTTCGCAATATTGGATCTTGACTTAATTTGACTCGTCCTGGATGGCGCACAACCAATAACAAAGAAGCAACTAAATGCAGCTCCAATCATGTGGTATCACTGTGTCAGGTTGCAGCCTATGAACATTGTTGTTTGCTTGAGTACACTTTGAAGCTAGCCGACATGTCTGTGAACACGCGAGTTTTCCCGGCTCTAGATAAAGTGTTTTATTGGTGAGCACGTCAAATATTTACTTATCTCAATACCAAGAAAATACTTTGTAGTCTGCACTAAATTTTTCCCTCATACATGCTAACTTAACAAACTACTTACTTCCCGCAATAAACCATTGTTAGAGGCACTTTTCAATCGCGGTAAAAGTTGACTGTTTGCTAGGCTCCAACATACTATGTACAACACTGAATGTTTTATATCAAGATTGGTGTTTGCTTATTTGAAGCACTGTTCCTATGTCCAACGTGTCCAGTTAGAACTGTACAGCTTTAACGTAGAACGTATGTGATTTGCTCCAAAACGGTTCGCACGTGTTACGATGTAAGGTATTACACTTAATTGAAGACTGTGTTAAGTACTTCTCAGCGTCTCTAAACATCGTGTATAGCGATGTTTGATGTTTGACGTTACTCTAGAGCTGCTCGTCTCGTTACCCGACACTCACCATGGTAACGGAGCAACAACGTTTCTACTAATATCGAGAGTGAAGGGAAAATTCTGCATTGACCACTTTCGCCATAAATTTAACCGCTTTACAAAACACCCGACCTACTTGCAGCTAATAGCTAGGGACACTTGATTTTCACGAAAAAAATATTTCGTGAGTGGCTGTATTGCATAACGCTTTAATTAAATTCATTTCAGTGATTCGTAGGGACCACGGATAGCCACAACATGTTTCAGTACATTATGTTAACATCTGCGGCTCAGTTCCATGGTCGTTGACAGATTCTCTTTGAGCAAAGACATCGTCATTTGACTGTACCAATTACAACAAGATTGCTGCAATAACACACGCTGACAGTTAAAACATCCAATCAATGGCCAGGAAGCAGAGCTGCAGATATGCACATAAGGCATTGAAACAAATTGTTGCAAATATCTTTTTACTAAAAGAAAAAAAAAACAGTGACTCTTGGTTATTTCAACGGGACTTTAAGAGACGACTCATAATTAAATTCGTGTGAAGTATGGGACTTAGTGAAATTATGTTTACATACATCTGTGTAACGAATCAGCTTGGTATTTTCTCAGACAGTACATTTTCAAAAATTGCGTAAAAATAATTTGGCGATATTTAAGTGCCCCATAAACATGTTTCGACAGGATAGTTAGTGTTACACTCTAGCGTCTATATCTGTGGTTATTTATTGGTCTTATTTCACTTTGTGGGTGATTGTTTACGCTATTTGCTTCGTTGCTTTCACCTGCCAGGCAGCGGCTCGAGGAACTAAGGAGTAGTATATGCAACACACACTACACAGCTACATACTGTACTGTACCAAGGGGCTCATTCTACTTCTCGTATCTGACACGGATATTTCACAAATAGAACTAAGATGACAGTTAATCGCGGGAAAAACTGAATGTTTGCTGGATTGCAACGTACGTTCAGCTTATCAAAAGCTCACTCACTTTTCATTGTGCTTGGAGCTGCTACCCTATTTGACCAATCCAATAAGAATCCTACTGTTGTACAATGTAATGCCTCTTATTGGTCTGCAGACAGCTACGGAGTCGTGTGTATCACTCAATCATACGTGTTTCGAGAAACTACAGTGTTTTTAAGAGTATGTTGGCACAAAACATTTCCGCGATATACCATTCTCTCTAGATATCATTTCATACCGATTAGCTTCCACAGAACCGTGTATTCTCTGGTAATAAGCCGCTGTACCACTCAGCATCCAGCCCCCCCCCTTACACCGTGTTTTCAGTGCCAGTCAGTTACATATATACATAGTAGGAAGGGCATCCACACAGCCTTAAGGCAATGTTAGGTAATTATTTTTACATTGGTTCAGATATCAAACTATGATATTGTTATACATGTGCTTGGTTAGTTTCCGCAATATTGCCTAAGTAAATACCAACGAGCGGGTGACCGGTATTACTCGGTGTAGCATATTTGAATAAATTTGTCTTGAAAAGACCTTAGTCAGTACCATACAAAGGGTGTTTAAAAACACTGGGGTGAATAGAAACACAATTTTTAAAGCTAAATTTTTGGTATGAATTCTGATTTAAAAATTCAATTTTTAGGTAGTTAAGTTAAAACTGTTTACAAACAGTAGTTTTATTTTACATATATTATTTTCAAGCAATAGGTGAAGCTAAGAATTTATTTATAATTTTGTTTCTATTCACCCCGCTGTTTCTAATCACCCCTTTACATTACCATTTTTCCCCTTCTGATCATCAGACATTATACCTGACGGTTAGCAAACGACGAGAATCGGTCATTGCTTTGCAACGTTATATGTTGCTCGGGTCAAAGTGATCACTAAAAATTTAACCTTTGAAAAGTATCACCAGCTGTTGCCGCATATAATTCAACATTAACTATAGTCCCCTTACTGCTTGTATGGTTGGCAGCGACGTTACGCAACATAGTTCCGTGTGTTTTCATATTTAAATACAACAATACTGGAACAAAATCAACGAGAATCGACATAATAATATTAAAATCAATAAAGGTTTTCTTATCAAACTATATAGGTTCATACAGACTGCATAATTTATCTTACACACGCAAACATCAAGTGATGTGTCCAGAGAGGTTAGGCATTTCCTGCCGTTAGCCGTTACGCGCGGAAATATACGTATTGGCTGAACATAGAACTTTGTAGGGATAATCTAAGGGCTCACTTTATTCCAAACCGTATATAGCTACAAGCACTCAAACCGTATTATGTGTTTTGAGGGTACCAGTGTCTGATTCTGTAATGTTCGCTGTCTTTGACTAACGGTCTTTCAAAACAAATAGATTCGTTTGTTGAAACTGTCAGTTCAAATACTGCCGCTATCATTTGTTCACTGGCAGAGACAAGTGACGTATGTCCTGTCCTTCCTCTCCTCTGACCGTATCACTGGCCTAGACAGTCGCAGGACGAGGAGAATGATATTTGTTCCAGTAGCGAAGGTGACGGTTACTTGACAGTGCAGCCACACGTTGAAATGTTCCGGTCGCTTAGTTGTCAGCCTGTCTTTCTCTTCTATGCTGTTGCTAGCTTGTCGTGCATCATAGACACGGTCCATAGCTCGTGCGCTCGGTATGTCCTACTGCGCCTTCTTTACTGACAATATTTCATTTTATTAACTGTAGGAACCACACATCTCGGTTAAAATAATTTTGCATCCAACTTATTTCAATGACTTATGTGTACTTGTGTAGCTCTCCTTCATGGTCAATGACTGGATGTTTTTAACACTGCTTCTTGGGGTTATGTCAACAATTCACAGACGTGCTTTGTTGTAGGAACCTTAGGCCGGGTTTATAAACTACGCAATAACGCCAGAAACGCAACGCAACAAATTGTTCAGTCGTTTATAAACTTCGAAAGTGATACGATATAACCAACACTACCACTCAAAATTTCGGAAAGGCAACAGAAAGTTTCTCTCTGTATTTTTCCATTACTATTATGTTTCATCACTCATCTTTGCTTTCTATTAAGGCTAGAAAGAAAATGTGTTTTCTTATGTAAGAGTTTGGCACAGGGAACATTTCTGCCGCTAGTTTTGCTGCAATCGCTAACGGACCATAAACACACGAAACTGTTGTAAAATTAATTTTAAATAGGCTTGGAAATGACAGAAATCATTTAACTTAATTTTGAAGTGAAACTAAACCAATTTAGCGTTTTAGATTATCAACTTAATGTAACTTAAAATTCAGGAAAGTTCTGTGATCGGTCAGTTTGCACCCGCTAGCGATACTAGCGCTCAATTTTTCCTGTGCCAAGCTTTTTACATTGATCTTTCTAGCCTGTAGTAGAAATAACCTTGCTTCCTATACGTTAGGTTGTTTCGGTATTTTGTAATAGAAAGCAATTAAATATAACCACCATTTCTAAATAAACACAAACAAACGTGTAACGAAATGGCGCAATCACAGCCTTCCAAAGACAATTGAAACTAGAGTCAAACGTTTTCGCCAAACAAACTGTCGATACAGAAGGCGATAAAACGCAAGAAGTTGAAAGATGGTGAACTGTTGAGTTGCAGGCTTGCGTACTTGCGTCGTTTCTTGCATAGTTTGTAAACCCGGCCTTATGTTACTGGCGCAGTCAAATGTGCGACGTCTCTGCACTGTAATATATAATACAATAATGTTCGTCCCTGCAGTGACAGGTCATGTCACAATCAAGGAGGCAATGCACTGCCATGACAACGTGTTTACATACACAGCTAACCGAGTAATGTAGACTGAGCTTGAACATTGTGTTTGTCATGACATGAAACAAAATATTTGTGTATTGAAATCTTGTTATTATCGCTATTGAAGAAAACGTTAGTGTATTATTCATTATGTGTTACAATTTCCTTGTAACTGAAACGAGGAACATAACAGCAAAACAAATATTAACAGTAATTTTAGAACTTATCAAATTTTACATTCAAATGAGGCTACCTCGACAACTATTACCATATTAACTCCATGATCACAATGACCAGTACCATCACCTTCCAGAATATTGCCTGTTCCTCCCGGGACATCCTGTATAAAGCTGCGACACAGAATCATGTAACCATGATTGTGTATTCTTTTATAAAGTTTTAGGAAAAGTGTGAGGTAAAATCTTTGAATATTTTAGTTGGAATTTATTGGGTTGTATATATATATATATTTTTATGAAGCAGTCTCGCGAAGGGCTCGTGCAAACACACGACTTTATTAAGGGGTCTGTACAAAGTACAGTACATCTATCAGTAAGCTCGCCGCGCGGGAATATAAACTCGTGGTTGGCTAGCAGATGTGTGAAGATAGGTACAACACAGTACACGGCTCGGTGAAAGTTTTGATCGTAATCTCAGCGGCTACTACGCTCTGAATGTTTTATCGTGTCGTAACAAGACGTACTTCCACACTCCGGCCTGGCGTCGTGACGCCCACGGGACGTTAGTAGATAGGTTTAGTATGTTCTGGGGCAGCGGGTTGCGGGTGAGGATTTGAGGATTCGTGCCGCCATCTTGGATTACGTCATTTTTACCTCAAAATTTCCCTTTTTCCCTCAAAAACCACCAAAATTTCCCTTTTTCCCCTAAAAAACCACCAAAATTTCCCTTTTTTTCCCTCAAAATTTCCCTTTTTTCCCTTTTT
>PNEQ01081308.1:0-12179 GCA_003012365.1 Medauroidea extradentata | reverse complement strand
AATGGATAAAGAACACTAAGTGTATGGTTGATGTTCACGCCATGATGTGCAAGAGACAACAAGGTCGAGACAAAGGAATGCCTAGAGGTTATAGGCCGGCATAGAGTCGTAGCTACTTGATGTTACCAAAATAGTATTTCGATAGTATCGAACAATATTTCCTTAACAAAATATTTTAAAACACACACGTGTTTTAATATTCAAAACATGGTATTTTAATTTAAATTTTACCAATAAAAAAATTGTTTTAATTTACTTGAAAACAAAACATGATCAGATCATAATTAGAGTTGGTCAGAAGTATTACACAAGAACTGTTTCATAAGTATACCACACTGCCTTAACTGCACATAAATAATTACCTGAAATTTTCTTTATAAAATAATAAGCAGTTTACTATTATTACAAGTTTACCGAAGATTAAATAAATAACCAGTGCTGGGGTGGAGTAACTTTGCCAAAATAAAAAAATATTATCTAGTTACCACTACGAATAGACGAACTAGACAAAACAAATAAAAACAAATAAACGAGCATGTGCCAACAAACGGCACACATCTCAAAGACATTATTTTCCACACCTAAATTTGGTATGTAAATTCTAAAACTGCGTTACAAAACCTATCATTTCATGCTTGTTATTATTCTCTTCAACCCATTGTGTCCCAGTAATTCAATATAGAAAAACATGCGTTTCCTCTGCACCACCTTGTACAAAGCAATTATAAGGTCGACAATGCTATACGGAGCAGAAGTATGGGGAACTGCGGCAAAGGAGCACATCCACATCCTACAAGTGACACAGAACAAAATCCTCAGGTGCATACTACAAGCAAGAAGGAACACGAATATAGAAAACCTACACGAAAAAGCAGAGGTGACAACTATTAAAAGAAGAATACAAGAACTCAACGAAAACTTCTACAAGTTGGACAACCACACAAAAACCCTCTGATGAAGAAAAAGGGCAATTACAAGGCCAGGGTCCAGAGGAGACTGAAAATGTAAAAAAAAAAAAAAAAAAAAGGGGGAACACGACCAAATGGGTGTGAACCACAAGTAGGGGACTGCCTGACAGGGCCAGTGCCGGTGGTCAGAGTCACCCTCGAGAGCTACGCTACCGGGAGGTGCCCGCCAGGAACTCTGGAAATTTGGGACACATCCATAGGTCAAGGGGAAACAAAACCAGCTACCTCCCTCACTAGCTTTAGTAGGCACACTTACACCAAACCAGGCCCAAAATACCAAAACCATGTGATTTAAATTATATATTATGTTTTTGCTACCACAACTGATGCATGAATACCCCTTACACAAGCTTCAAAACATTTGAAACAGCCCCAGTTTTCAGGTTGATTATAAAATCAAGTAGGGAAGCCTCATCTAGGCGAATTTTTACCTAGGTGAGGGTAGGCATAGAGTATAAATCATCCCCAGCACATTGTTCAAATTAGCCACAGGGAAAAAGGGAAAAGGAGAAAAAAATTAATAAAAATAAAAAATAATAAATAAAAACTATGTAACAAAAAAACCTAACTAACATTAAAATTTAAAAATTATGTTGCATGCACGCATGACAGGGTTATTTCTATGTAAATATGTACATACTTTATCTGTATTTAATTCAGGGTCCCATATGTATATGTAACGTTTGACAGGTAGCATGATAATGCTACATGTTAAACTCTTAACACACAAGGTCTAACCAAGACCAAGCACACACAAGCCCCAAATCTAGGCAGGAGGTACGCCCCACGGGGCAGGTACTCCGTACAAAAATGCAGGGATTCCGAATGGTGTTTGTCAAAAATGGCAGACATCAGGAATCCAGGCAAACAAAAAAAAAAGGGCTCCGAAAACAAAAATTCTGCCAGGAAACGAAGTTGTGTTTGAGCCTTCGTAGACAAAGGACAGACCAGATCTTCAGCATCAGCAGTCTTTGTGTGTACCCGAAACATAACCTGCCAACAAAAAGTACACACACAATAGTTCAGGATTCCAGGCAGATATATAGCCAGCTAGTTAACATAGTGCAGACAAGCTAGCAAGTGTTTGCTCGTGGAATATCCCTGAAAGGTTTTTGTCTGTTGCTATTTTAATAGAGCTACACAGCTCTTAAGTGTTTTTTTAGTGATACTTTAGTTAGTGCGTACACTAGTACTGTTTACTAATAGTATTTTCACCCGTACAGGGGCCACACAGACACGCGGAGGGTACCACCAAGCCTCCCAACGAGTCAAAAAATGCCGGAAGGAAGTAAAGACAGAGCCAGAGCTCATCAACAAAATGGAGGTAGAAACCTCCACATCCACTGAAGCCGCAAACCCGCCCCCCAGACAGACAGATCTGCGATTGATAACAGTGTACCATACGAAAGAGGTGATGTACTCCACTGCCATGCTGCTCTTTAAAGACCAACTAAGGCATCCTGTCAACAATGTGGTACCGCAGGACGTGGAGTACCTGGCCAAGTCGGTAGAAGACTGCTGCACTGCAATTCGCATCTCATACGAATTATCCACTGTCTTTAGCATACTAACCCCGCACAGTGAGCTGCCCCTGAAAGCAGCCATAAAACTGGGCAAGTTGCTCCCTCCAAGGGCTAGGCCGAAAATTGGTACTGACCGCATGGCAAAATCCTACCCTTTCCCTACATGATACCAGGAACATAAAATTGTACGATATCTGTGCGAACGAAGGGTCAAATTGCGCAAATTTTAAATGTGCTTAAGTCCTTGTAAATCTGAAACATATATCTAACCTCAGCGAGTTGTTTCAAGTGAGTAGAATATTACATACTGCTTAGTAATGGTTGAAAAGTTAGCCAATAGAGGTAATCCTAGAAAATATCAAAATGGTGCCTCATAGACTCCTAAAAACACATCTCATTCTTTAAGTACAATATGAAAGGAATTCAAAAATGAAACTTTGATTGGCGCTTTGTCAAGTAGTGCGTTCTCATCGATACTGAATGTGTGTACATATACTGCTATGTGTGTAGTTCTACCATCATGAGAAATTGCCATACTAATTATTAATCAATAAGTTTGTTTTCTGTACTAATTGTTATGTACAGAATTTGTTCCCAGGAAAGTTCATGTTGCTGCCTTCTCTTCATACAAAATATATCCTAAAAAGTTTGTCATACTATAATACATTTTCAATTCGATAAAAAACTTAAAAAAGAGCTTTAGAACTGGAAGACCATGCAGAAAGACAATGTAAAGAAAACAGCCTACGATCTAAGACTCGAAATTCCAAAGCAACCTGTACCATAAGTTTGGCCTCCAAACCTTGAAAAACAGAGTGAAAATGAGTTTCATCCTTAGAGCAGGATGTGATATATGCTATCACTATTGGTATAGTATAGTAAAACCTCCAAAACTCTTACGTCTCATTTGCCATAAAACATCTTACAGGAAATGTTGAGTTATAGTCCAGTAAAAGAATACTCAAAAAGGCCAGTAAAGTGAAATAAATATGACAGTTTTGAAAATTGGCACATGTGTAGTGATTATTATATCAAAAAGTCTCCAAGAATTTGAGGTGAGTGGTCGCCATATTGAAAAATAGTAATGTTTTTCAGGTTTTATGTAATTATTTTGAAAATGGTTAGTCGCAGCTATAAGTATTTCAGTACAAAATTAAAGCTGATAAAAATTTACACAAAAATGTCATTCACATTTTCGATATATTTAATAGTTTCGAGAGAATTATAATTAATATTTCACTTTTCGCACAGTCAACAATGTAATTAAGTTTTTGGAAAATATTTCGAAAACTGTTAGTCACAGCTCATAAATAGTACAGCACAAAATCGAAGCTCACCAAATTGTACACAAAAATTGTCCCGTTCATGTTTTAGATTTATCTAATAGTTTCGAAGATAATTAGATTTTAATAGTCCTCTTTTCGCGCATATGTTTTCATAGAAAGAAGCACGCATCGCCCAAAATTGTTTTTATTTAGTACGAGATGTGTACAACCGACCTGCGCCATCATCTGCATCGCGACACGGGGTATTGCATATAACAATGATGACGTCAGGTGTTAGGCAGCGAGATTCCTCCGCCTCTCACCGAACATTCTCAATGGCTGATTTGACCCGATAGGTTCAGAGTGTGAGCAACTTCTGAAACATGCGTGCGTTTTGTACTCGCAGATGCTTTGTTGTGTCATGTTTAAGTAATGTTACACTATGGCAGAAATGTGTTTTATTTGTTAACAGTGAACTGAACTAATTAGGCGTGGGTGTTTCGCGAGTCGGTGAAAAAGGAATAGCATCGTTATTACATGCCAGTATTGCAAAGAATGACAACAATTGAGCACAGGTTAAGTTGAATAACGTCAGTAAATGTTCACAATGTATACCGTAAAAATTATACGAGACCGGGTAGTATACATTCTAATGAGAAAAGGCAGCATGTCGCAACTAAATCGTCGCAGCCTGACGATGACAAGCGTGTACTGCCAATGTTTGACTTCAAAACGAAGTGTTTTCCTGTATAGAAGTGAGAGAGGAAGAAACCCAAGGAGAGGCGTAGAGTAGTATATGATGTTAGAAGTTTGTCGTTGAAAGATAAAATCATAGCGGCAGATGCTAAAAGAAAGGATAAGTGGGCAGAACAAGTGAAAATTCGCCTGTCTGCTATAAATGATTTAGTAGTTGATGAAGGAGTCAACCACAAAGACTGTTTCACACAATTTTATCTATACGCTTCTCCACAAGGAGATAAAGGGCGCCCTGTAACTGACAATGTTTCTGTGGCAATGAAAGAAATTTATATGATCTTGGAAACTAATGATGACTGCTAACATGCCCTATCAGATTTGCACTGTTCTGTAACAGGGCATGTTCCTGATGATCACACAATTAAGGCCAAACACATTGGAGAATATGGAGACCGAGTCATTATTGCAACAGATGTAAGGAAGGGTACATCTATCTGTTTTACTGACACATGAATAAAAATCTTGAATACATTGTACGAAAACAAAAAGAAAAATACAACTGAGAAGCGACTCAGAATCGTGGAAACTACTGCTGCAATAATAAGGCAGAACATACAGTCACATGTATATGATAACACGACCTACCCTTCTGGTGATAACTTCTTGAAGGATGTGAATACCCGTGTTCCCACAACATTCAAGTACGTTTCTGGAAAAATGACCCGTGAATAACAAAAAAGATATTGAAAATAATAACAGGAAATGCATTTCTATTGCACACTCCATCATCGCTTCCACGAGACCACGGTCCTTTATGTCTCCCATTTTAATAAGTCTAGGTTTATTGCTATAAAGAATTATGACACTAAAAACTTCGTAAACCTGTTATCTAGTTTTGAGTTCTGTTCATCATACTGTGAAGTTCAACTATTGGAAATGTCGGCCATTCTTCACACTCAGCCTGACATTAATGGGTCATTTAGTCAGTTTGAGTTCGACAATGTTGACTTCAATGCCTGCACAATCGATGGATTAAATACTTCCCATGCTATAGGGGGGGGGGGACATTAGGTGCACAACTCCAAAAAGTTCAGTTGTTACAAGAAAATAAATACCAAGATTAGCCACGGTACCCAACTCAGAAATGTCAGGGAACCTTGGAGTTCTTCCACTAGAAATGTTAAGAAAAATGGAAGGTTGTTTTAAAAATGTGATCGTGGAGGATCTAGGACTTGTAGAACAAGAAATGGCACGACCTAAACCATACATATTTCGTGAACTCACCACCATCCAGATACGACACCATCTACACTGCTCTACAAATTGCTGACAGCAATCAGAAATCCTTGATTGTTACTTTCGACCAACAACTATATATATATATATAAAAGCCAAAGAAATCACAGCAGCAGCCCCAGCTCATTCGCTGCTGTCTAAGTGTGTAGTACGACCACCCTTCGCTGCGTTTTGGGTGCGTCAGCCTGCCGCGACTGGGAAGCCGAAGTTGAGAGGGCTGGTTGCACTTCAGTTGACACACTCTCAACGCCATCGCGTCGCTGAATGGATTCCAAGAAGGAACAGTGCAAAAAACTAATACTACTCAGGGAAGAACTTGAAGTTGTGTCTCCAGCAGAAGGAATTCGTCAGCCAGCTGTTAATTATAGGTGGTATGAGCATAATCCACAAAGTGAAGGGCAATGAGAAAACATTTGGGAAACTAGGTGAATAAATTTTCTCAATGGTAATGCAGGAAGCGGCGGATAACACATGAATACATGTAGTGTTTGACGTGTACAGAAATGTATCCATTAAAAGTACTGAGAGATATAAACGTTCTTCAAATTCGAAAACACTTCACTTTAAAAAAAAAACTCAACTCACATAAATCAAAAGGTGGAATATAGTTACCTCATGTAACAACAATGAAACTGAGTCAGATTTCTTAAAGCCCAGTGGAAGCTTACAACCTACAGGAATGCACTAAAAAATAAGATCCTTTAACAGTTGAACAAAAATGTGCACCATTCTGGGCAATAACTTTGAGCTGTTACGGTAGATTTATAACTTTCCATATATATTTGGAGTACACTCTTCAGCTATAAAGGACTGGTCACGAGTGAGCGCTCCCGGCGGTGCTGAGGAAACTTTCTACTTGTTGTTTGTTATATGGTATATTTCTTTCTTGGCCTTGTGCATGTCTGGTAGCCGTTTGGCATGACCTGGTCGAGTTGGCTATCAGGTTGGGTTTGGCTCGTCAACTTCTTTTCAGGTCAGCACTTCGTTAAGATGCAGTTTTTCTGATTTTCTTTAAAGTTTCATGATTGGGTGTGTCCGCACTGGTCGATGGCAGCGACCTTGTGGAGGTAACAAATGTAATCATGTACATTGTTTGGTTCCTCTATTCCTAAATTATGTTTCGGTCCCGCTTTCTAAATATGGTCTGACAAAGTCGTAGTCATTGCCTAAGAATTTTGATAGAGTACTGAAGTAGGTATTTTTGACGTGTTAACTAAATCATGACTTTAGTGTCCTGCCTTTGGGTAGTGTGACAAAACCTCAATGTAATGCTGTTTGCAAATTTATCAAAGAAGACATGAAAACTAGCACTGCAGAGGCCTTTGCTGTACTTAATAAATCGTACAGTGTACGACAAGCCACCACTAGTGTCCGTTCGGGAAGAGGGGGTTTTGTTTTAACATTTACTGCCATAAAAAGGACATTAAAAACGATGCTGGCAGATGGTCGTATTGTTATTAGCCCATTACCCTATTACTTGTTTTTTCGTCAATTAAACATTATAATTTGGATGTTGTCGTATTGATGTTGTAAGGTTCTGTGCACATGTGTTCTTTTGTTGTTGCATATTTAATAAAATATTCACTTACATGTACCGGCAGTGTTTGTACATTTGGGCGTAGAATTAGGATGACATAAACCGTAGTACTAATTTACGAAATACTTAGTCTGTAGCTACATTAAAAACAACCAGTAACAAAAGTATGATCTTAGAACGATTCCTGTAATGGGTTCTTGTATTCCCGCAATGGCGTGGGTCCGAAATATTACACTACACGAAAATACGTGCCAGAGCTGTTTCTCTCTCTCCGTTGCACCTCAACAACGCACTTGCTTCTACGGTATGCAAACGTTGACCGGCACACCACATCAACGTGCTCACATGCCATCAATATTCTTGAAGTACACGTCGCTACCTACTAATGTCAGGCCACCCTATCGACTGGCGAAATAAAATTTTATATTCTACACGATTTAACTTACACAGACCAACAAAATGACGTTTCTACACTAAGACGTCAACATGACAAAGCCGACGACACTCTCTAGACACAGCAATAACAGAATGTCAATACACGCAAAAACACCTGGCGACATATAGGTGATACACCTGGTATATATAAATTGTGATCATTGGTGTTCACAATTTGTCAGACTCGTTTGAGATATTGTCTTTAACAATGAATTGATTTTTTTTAAATCCATGTTTTTTGATGGAGTTAAAATTCTGTATTTGACAAAGAATTAACCATACTTTTGTAATTCGTAACTTCGATTTTAAAAAAACATACTAAGATTAATAAATTTTGTGTCCGGGGCATTGTCAATAAATCTTTTCAAATCGGTAGAAAGAATGGTTGTGACCAAATAAGTTAATATTATATGGAAGTTCATAGAGCCCTAAATTTTGATTATTTGTAATTTTATTTGAGTTTTCCCACAATTTTTCAAGTTGGTGAAAATTTAATTAAATCTTGAAAATCAAAATTTTTGTACTATTTATTTGTCACCTTGTTGTGTTTCTGTTTTGCCGCTCTATGTTATAAACCTTTTAGCGTCCTTCGGTGCAAATGCTTCAAGATTACACCTCTAGAATGGGCTCCCGTTGACCCATTAAGATGAACCCATGAAGCTTATACAAGAATCTTGTTTCATGCATTATATGCTTCTCATTCGGGAGCCTCATCAGTAGTGAAATGTTGTGAAGCTACAGATGTAATAATACTGAGTTTAGGTTTTGCACATATTGTTCTCTATAATCTGTACTTCAAGTGTGGCACTCAGAACCATATCAGATATATTGATAATACAAAATTTGCCACACTTTGGGAAGCATTGCTTGTGAAGCTTTATTGGTCGTCATGCTTTCACAGGATGTGACTTTAAAACTCATGAGAAATTATGAAAGCTTCTAATCTGTATTTGCTGAAGTGTGAAAACCATGGATGATCCCTGAGCAGTTATTTGAGAAGATACAGACATTTACATGTCTTACGTATATGTCATCTTTTCAAACAGACTCACGTCAATAAACAGCAGTACTGAATTTTCTGTTCAAATAATTGGAGACTTTAATCTGGTCAACTACCACCATTCTAGGATAAACAAACCGCATGAAAACTACCAAGCTGTTATTTGGACTGGTTGTTGATAGTCAAAAAGTATTAATTCATTGGATGAGTAAACCTCCGGCCACTGATGCAGTGATAAGACTTGATGGCATGTAATTGCAAACATTTATGTAAAACACTATTTTATTCGTTAATTATTAATATGCTGAAATGCACTGACATGTCAAACACTACAAGCTTGTGACAATCAAAAAGAAGATTTCTAAGAACGTGGAGAATGTGAGAGTGAAAGTGAGGACTTTTAATACAAAGTGTTCAAGGGTATGATGCACAGTTAAAAAAGATACTCTGATTACCTATTGATTTTCTTTGTTTAAAAATTGTTTCATGAAGAAAATGAAATCACCAATATAGTCTGAAAGCAATCATAGTTTAAAAGCGTAGAAATTCACTATTGTAAAACAATAGAAGAATCCATGTGACATGAGTTATTTGCTTTGGAACATGAAGGGAAAATGAATCGATATATTTAAAAAATAGTAAACTGAATTTGAAAAGATAACTTTACATAAAAACATATAATCCCACTCATTTGAAAGGTCTCGCAGAGGGAAATTCGAAACATGTTCCAGAATTTTTAATTTGTGTAATTTTGATGGAATGCCACACATTTATGAGTATTACATAAAAAATATAAATTTGTGCAATTTAACCATATGACCTAAATTTTACCCCTTTAGTTGCTTCATACATATGGTAATCATGTCATTTCATGTTCCAGGGACAATGTGGAGTATTTTGCACTAGATAGAATTTTGCCACTTTGTTTATAACAAATTTGTCGAGATTAGGTGCTATCGATTAAACGAGAGGACTTGCATGCCCTAGGTTTCGACCCAATGTCCTTTGAGCCAAAGTACTCTTGACACCGCCAACCCCTCCAAATATCCGTGGTACAAATTCCAAACACTGAGCAGTCGCAACACAGTTTTGAGTTACGCAGCCTGTACGGACTCATAGTAAAATTTGAGTACCGCCACCCAGAAACCACCCCTCCCCCAATGATCAAGGTGTAAATGCTTTGCACCCAGCTGTACGATGTACCGAGCGCCACCATGATGCAGGCTGTGTGGCAACAGTCACCTGACAACCGTGAAAAGCGCTGCTGTGCTGGGTGCAAAGGTGCCCACGTGGCGAACTATCGCGGCTGCAATTCCTAGAAGAAAGAAAATGGCGGGCATCTAACCAGGACCAGGCCCAGACCCAACCAACCCCTATGGAACTAACATGCCCTCTGCGCGCCCAGGTGGCAGCCTGGCCATGATGGCTGGACCACCATCCATAGGGTCCGCAACCCAGCATGCCAGCACAGAACTTTGTGCCTGGGTATGCACAGAATGTGCCCATTGCAACTATCAAAAGGTACAGTGCCGCCGTGCAGGGTTTCTCAAGAGGTACATTTCCCTGCTGCAGCCAACCCTTATTGGCCCTGCGCCATACTCAGAGAACATGTCCTCCCAAGAATCCCCTAAAATAACAGCGCGGAGCAGACCAGGGGGGAGGGGGTTAACTGAATAGGCAGTGGTTGAATGAAAACAAGATTCTTTCCACGGCCACATGAGCGCTCTAGTCAATTTTTCCAACCAATCAGAATGTTTTTTTTTTTTTTTACTTTCACTGTATGCCACGCCGTCGCCATATTGTTTGATTCGTTTTTCGCAGTTTTTGCTATGAACTATATTAGATAACGGAATTGATTTTTCTCATATTTGTCGCCGTCTACCGTCATGTTTAATTTTATAATACATTTTTGAACGGCTTTATAAGTTGTGATGTCTAGGTGTTGCGTTCCGGGTTGTGTTTTTGTGCCTGGAACTATCAGACATCGTTTTCCTGTGTATGAGGAACATGATTTTAAAGAATGGCTTCTTTGTATCAGAAATCCAAAATTTGATGGTTTACATGACGAAAAAATTTATCGTGGTTTCTTTGTGTGAGACGCGCACTTCACTGACGATTGCCATAGTCCGGGAACCAAGAAATTGAATAGAGGATCGTTGCCTACACGTGGTTTACCAGGTAAGTTTGGCCGACTATATTTATAAAAAATATATCTCATACGATGGTAATAAGTGTACTTTTATGGCTAGCATGCAATATTTATTGTCATTGGGGTACTAACATAATGGTTAATACATGTGTTTTCATTAGGCCTACAGCATAGTAGGTAGCCTACCTATTTAAATTTTGTCATAGCCTGCGTATTCATATGCTATTCATGCTATTAATGTAGTATTAAAAAAATTTTACTATGTTCTTTGGACTCTTGTCTTGGAGATGAAATAGGGTATAGAAGTGACTTAGGTAGGCTATTTTCTGTATTTGTTTTCATAATATTTCTTTCTGCCAATTCCAAAGCATAAAAGTATTGGTATGTCTGAGTATAAACATTATGTTCAAGGTTTTCATGGGGGAGCAAGTTCTTCGCTTACATTGCAAGATGAAAGATGCGAGCAAATGCCAACTGAAGGCACTGTTGAGCTCTGCTCAAAAGGCTCAAGTGAACCATGCAATAAAGGTAAGAATTCATATAGCCCTTACATTTGGTTTGATTAGGAAAACTGCACTGTTTACATAGATTTTACAATACAGACAATTTGTTGCGCTGTGTTAAGCACTTAGGCTACCACCAGGAGATAGCTGTTTTACGATTAATTATATATATATATATATATATATATATATATATATATACACACACACACAGGGTGTTCCTAAAGGTTACCGACAAACTGAAACCACGGGTGTCGGGGGCACTACGCAGAGTCAGAAAAATATAGGAACCTTGGGTCTCCGATGCACCGTTTTCAAACTACAGCCTAAATACTGTAGCCAATAAGACGTGAGCGCGCGAACTGTGACTCGTGCCGCGGGAAGCGTTGTTGCCAGATCGTCGATATCTACTGTGATCATAGCTGGTTTAATTAGGGAAAGGCGAACCAAGTGTGAAGTCACTGCAGACAGCCGAAGCTTTAACTGCTGTTCGTGGCCTGGTGAGAGTGGTCCACTCCTGGTCCGGAGACCTCGGTTCGAACTACATACAAGACACCTTTTTGTTAAATTTGTATTTTGAAATCAGCGTCAGAAATAATAATCTGTTTAACATGCGTGTTCATGTTAAGTTTTCAAAAGGTACATTGTTTCCTCCTATAAAAGAAAATAAATAATAAACAGATAAAATGAAAAACACCATAGCTGCTTTTTGTATGTAAAACAACAAAAGTGTTTTGAAGTAGAGACTGCATGAGATAAAAATGTTAATTTGGGCAATTGCTTTTGTGTTGCGGAAAAAGATTCAAT